>JABXWE010007160.1:0-44208 GCA_014611495.1 Limonius californicus
AGAATGAAGTATGCCTGGTTGCATATTAAAAGGAAATTAAGGTGCACCGCAGATATTTGGCGGGACTTCTTACAAGCCTTGTAAGTCTATTCGTTACGAGGCAAGGTTTTAGGATAGCGCTTGAACAACCGTTTTGAGGAAAATAACTCTACTGTTGAATAAAGATGATATGAACAGTTTCCAGTATGGGAAAGTCCAGGGAGGCAGTCGCGTCCACTTATTTCATTATTTCTCCACGTATTCACCCTCTAAGTATATGCACTTTTGCCATCATTGTGGAAGTTTCATAATGCCGCATTTATAGAATGGTTTTGGTTGGGCGCGAAGCCACTCATGCACAAACTCGGCTACATCATCATCGTCTTGAAATTTTAAGTCACCCAATGCCTCTTTCAGCGATCCACAGAGATGGAAATCACATGGTGATAAATTCGGACTATAAGGTGGATGTGGACGAATCTCCCAATGCATTTTGTCGAAGACATTTGCAGTCAATTGGGCAGTATGAGATCGGGCGTTATCGTGCAGGAGAACGACACTCTTGATTGAACGGTTTCTCCTTTTTGAACGAAATGCAGGCTTAACTTTTTGAATAAGCAAGTGAGAATAATAATCGGTCAAGAGAACACCCTCACTATCCCAAAAGACGGTGGTCATTACTTTACCGGCTGAAGGCACAACCTTCGCTTTTTTCGGTTTTGGGGAGTTTGAGTGGCGCCACTCTAGACTTGATCTTTTTGATTCTGGCGTCAAATGGTGAACCCAGGTTTCGTCACAGGTGAGTAAGGAATTTAAAAATGCGCCACCTTCAGTAGATACTTCAACGTTTTTGTTCCATAGTCAGCAATCTGGGTGCCCTTCTTGCGCAAATTTTTCGGTAAAGCAGATATTTATGGATGATTTCCTCGAAGCTACCAACACTAATTTGTAATGTTTGTGACATTTAACGGACAGAAACTCTTCTATTGGCAAGAATAAGGTCATTTATCAGGTGAATGTTGGTTTGTGTTGTCGAAGTTTTCGGACGTCTCGCGTGCGGCAAATTTTCGACCGTTGTACGCACCTTCTTAAACTTGTTATACTATTGAAACATCTGGGTTTTCGATAAAATGGATTCCCCATATTGTGCTTGAATTCTTTGCAAAATATCACTTGGTTTAGCACCCTCATTCCCAAGAAATCTAACTATGCGTTGCGCAACGGAAACATGAACTGCCTGCTCTGTCATGTTGGCAATTACTAAAAAAAAACAATTGTGGCTATGACATTATGCACGCCTTCTAGATATCCCATTGCAAGAATGTTAAGAAGGAATTGCGGCAAGGGCTATTCGTTTGGTTCTAAGATAAAATTCCGAGTCATATTTGAACCCTCCTCGTATTTACATTTTTTTCCATTACAATTTTAAACATTGAGTCAAACATTATGTTTCCCTGTGTTCTGCGCCGATCGCGTTTAGTTTATTTTCTTTCTTTTGTTTTCTCCTCCAAATTTGCGACAATGCCTTAAGATCGGTTTTTTATTAACGCGGGTTATGAGGTAACCCAAAAGTTAATAAGACGGGAAGGGATGCGGGTTTAATATATGTATTCTTTCTAACTCTAACTATCTGCGTGTAGGACTGTGTTCCTCGGATTTAATTTAGTCGTTATGTTCTTTGTTCGGTTGTGTGTAAAATTTGTTCTTTTCATTATTCTTTTACTGTATCTGGTAATGCGAGTATGTAGAACGAGGAACACCTAGAGACTTATTCTGTTTAATGGATGCATTTTCAACATTCGCATTTCATTTTCTCTAAACAAATTAAATGCTGTTTTACAGTAACTTCAATTAGACCTGCTACCATTTTAATTGATACTGATATAAGTGAAGCAACTATATTTCGTTTCACGTAGCTTTAAAGTTATCGTTATTCAACTCTCCTTGTATATTAAACATTTTTGGTGAAAGATAAGCACCTAAAGTATCGTTTTCTAAATTGTGTACTAGAAAACACAGATAAAGAGCAAACATACCAAAGAGACACAATATTCTAAAACATTGATTTTCAGTTATGTATCTTAGAAGGTGTGTCGTTTAAATAATTGGATGAAGAAACCCACATTGTTGTCTCTAGCATGTTGTATTCCAATTGTCAAGAACTTTTTAATGTATTAAATTCCTGCAATTACTTATGTAATTAATTGCTTTTGTGTGTATTGGGGTGTAAGAAGCTAAATATACAAACCCATTTGCGAAATTGTATTTTAAATAAATTCCACCACATAAAAGTAAACGCAAGAAATAGCTCTCATAACATGTTTCATTGTTTCCTTTTTGCTAATCTACTAAACGTCTTTTACTTAATTTAATTAGCGTTCTTACCTGCTGTGCTGCCGTAAAATAAAATACGGCCTTTCTGAGATAAAAATATTACCATAGCTTGAATTTAAAGAATAAACTGATTTCATTATCTAGCATTGTATTTACTAATTAGAAGAATTATATGCAGCTGATAAAGCTTTGAAAAATATACTAATAACTGCGCTAATTAACAAGTTAATTTGAAAATCCTATCTTCTGAGGAAACAAAGCACAAATACGCACTCGTATCAAAATCTGAAAATTATTAAATTTTTATTATTTTGTTTAAACGAAACAGAAGCTGCAATCACAATCACAATCACAAGCTTGAACGACAGGTGAAGAATAATAACTCTAGTATATATGAGGGCAGCCTTTTAAGTTTTTACAAACAACCACTAGATGGCGCTATTGAGATGTGTCATTACTATTTACGTTAACTTTGACATTTGTTATTGTGAAAACAGTGGCAGCTTAGAAATCTATTAGTAGTTTGTTTACAGTGAGCGTTTAAAAAAAGCAATTTTGTGAAAAAATTTCACGGAGAGATTTTCGTTGAATGATTTTTTACGATTATAGCAAAGGCCTAACTCAACAACAATGCATATAATCGCTTCGTTCAACATTTGGTAATGAAGCACCATCAGAAAAGATTGTTTACAACTGATTTGTAGAATTTCGTCGTGGTCGTACTTTCGTCAGTGTTAAATTTGATGAATTTCGTGAAGGCCGACCGAAATCGTTTGTTATACCAAAAAACAACGATGCTGTGCGCAACATGATTGAAGAAGGTCGGTATGTGACTTACAGTGACATAGAGGAATCTTTAGGCATATCGAAGACTACAGTACATTCGATTTTGGATGAACACTTAGCTGGGAAAGAAATCTGTTCCCGATGGATTCCGCATAATTTGACCGAAGCTCGAAAAAGGCTCGTGTTAATTGCTGTAAGGAAATGCTCAAAAAATTCGCCGAGTAACTGCAAAATCCGTATACAACTTTGTTACAAGTGACGAAACATGGATATATTCGTATGAACCGGAAGCTAAGCAACAATCCACTGTTTGGATGTTCCAAGATGAACCGCTTCCCACAAAAGTTGTTCGTTCACGAAGCACTTCCAAGAAAATGATCGTTTGTTTCTTCGGTTGTACTGGATATGTCGCAACCATCCTCTTAGAAGTTCGAAGAACAGTTCACGCTGAATGGTATATAACAATTTGTTTGCCAGAAGTCATCGACAAAATCAGGAAAAACAATCGAAAACGGCGCATTATTCTTCATAATGGCAGTACGTCAAACAATTAATTATTTGAAGGAAGAAAACATCGAATTAATGTGGCATTGCCCGTATTCACCTGATTAATCGCTTAACGACTTCTTTGTGTTTCTGAATGTCAACGAAAAATGCGTGGACAGCGATTTTCATCACCTCAAGAATCTGTCGAAGCCTTAAAAACCCATGTTTTTGAGATGCCAACTTCAGGGTGGCAAAAATGTTTCCAGAATTAGTTTGAACGCATGCAAAAGTGTTTAAATCTTAAAGGCGAATATTTTGATAAGTAATAAAACAGTTGGTTCCAAACTAATTTTTTTCTTTCCTACTTTGTGTAAAAATTAAAAGGGTGCCTTCGTAACACCGCAATATAATCTATTCAGACGGAGATTATATTACCTATAGAATTTTAGAAATCGCAAACGATAATACTTATATTGTGATTGTAGTGAAGGTTAAAAATTTAGTTATAATACCGATTACGTTATACATTACACCTTGTAACCAATGATTAAGGTGTTTTTAGTACACTATCGTTAAGTTTTTAATATATGTTTAAATTACACTGGATACTTGCTTTTACAGTTTATAGCTCTAAAATGTACACACACACACACATTACAGATTTTTAGAAAATGGTGGTTTTTATATTGTTTAGTTGTTTTACATTCATCTTCTTAGACCGGAAATTATTTTATGTTAGTTTTGAATTAGCTAAGAAAAGTATGCCGCATTTTTGAAATGCGGTAGGCTTACCGAGCGACTGCATAAACCCTAGCAATATAAATAAGTCAGAGTTAGATAAATATAGCTAAACAAAAAAGACACGAAACAAAGTAGATTACGTACATGTTCAACTACAAGTCTTCATATTTCTTGGAAGCAGCGAGAAAATTGTGAGTAAACAAAAATCTAAGTATGTTTTCAGTCTTGTTTTCTTAAATCCATGGAGAAACCAGGGCATGTGGAAATATAAATCGAAATACAAGCAACGATGAAAACCAAACCAACCTGTCTTTAAATTTCGCACGTACGGTAACTGAAGTAGACACCCACCGCTACAAGTTTAAATTGCTTTAAAAATGAACCACCATCGTATCTCAAGAACAAATTACTATTAATATTACAGTAAATTACCTTGAGAACTTCCGCCGCCTTTTTAATTTATTTTATTTCGGGCTGAAAACAAACGTTTAAGCGGCGAACATGCTTTGAATATTTTAATTATGAGAAGAGTATTAAGCAGTTTTGTTATCTTTATGGTGGTGCGAAGCTTTCAAGTTTTAATATTGTATTTAAAAGTATATAAGAATATAGTTAATAATGATGTGCACCAAGCACCAAGTAGGTATTACTTCATTACTGAATAATTGTGCTCTATTTTCCATATCTGTTGTTGTCATTATTGAAAACAGTAGCTTATGATAACAACGAACAGTTCAGTTTAATCCCACATAAATTTTCTAACTAATATTTTGAAAACACAAAAACGTCAGTTTTTTCTTCTATGGAAATAACTTTTGCTACTTTAACTTGTTTTATATTTACTTTCCCCATTAGGAATTAATTATTAAATAATTAATGAAAACACAATTTACTACTAGCTAGCATAAAGTTCAAACAAACGTTATTTGCTTACTAACACATACCAAGGCGCATGAGCTTTCACAGACAAGGACGGTAGTAGGAGGGTGCGTTGCTATGAAAGAGACAAGAAGAATCGTAGTTGCATGAGCTTTCATATCGCATTTAAGCTCGCTAGCCCGCTAGTGCGTTCGAAGCTTTCGAGGCAGATACTTAGAAACTTGTAGCTAAAATTTCTTGAAAGTCGTAACGTGTAATTCCGGCATATAGTAAAAATTATGATACAGTTAAAATTTTCAGACAATCGTTAATGTAGTATAAAAGTGCAACCATAAATTTAAATTTCCCTACGACTTTGAAATTTTAAATTACTAAAGCTTAGGCTGACATTAATCAAGCTTGCAGGAGGTGTTTAAGATTGTGGTTCTTAATATATAAACTTAAGTTATTGTTGTATATACTTCAAATATAGAATATCGCTTTAAAAAAAAACTATGGACATCAACTTTTCTAATTGAAGTTATAGAAGGTATGTATGTATATTCTATTCTTTTCTTACGTTACTTTAAAACTTTCAACAGTTCTTTAAGTTTTCATATCATTGACATAATTAGTTTAAGCTGCTTGGTATTTTCTAACAGATTTAAATAATTTTAAGCCATTTGGTTTCAATATATGCAGATGTCCAAATGATTAACGCCGAAAAAAAAAGTTTGAACTATATAAAGGGTTATTGCAAATTAGTTACAAAATAATTTTATATATAATTCACTTATATGAAAAGCCATTTCCATTAAAGCGTAAAATTTTTTTACTGAAGTGTTGGGTAAATTATTTTTAGTCCGACAAAGCGAAATTCAAGTGTACTTTATCGATTCTACAAATTGCTTGCTTTAAATATTAAGTTCTGGAGAATTGCGTTCTTGCAGTCTAGAAAATTAGAATTGGGTACAAGCGGTACTTTATGTTCTTACAATACCTAGAATTGATCTTCAGAAAAAATCTTTTTAAAATACAAAGGTGTATTTCCTTTCGTTTTTTATAATTTGGGCGTTCTTTGTTTAAATTGGCCTTTTGATGATAATTTTCGTTTAATTAGATTTAATTATTTTTTAATGCTGGTAAATGGGCTGTAAAAGTTGCCGTTGGCTGTATTCGCGACGTCGTTGTAATTACTTCTCTCTGTCTTGTTTTAAAAATTAAAAAGTAATCTAAAGTTTTAGTTGTAATGTTTAAAGCTATTATAAAAAAATTGTTCAAAATGTTCCCAAATGTGTTTAGTTGAATAGTAACTCCATTACACCGTTTTCAAAAATATGAAGTAAACAGACGAACGACATAAATTTAAAGGTATTCGTAATAGAATTTAGGATTGTTCAAATGACTTTTATATGTTGTAATTTTTAAATGTCCCAATAAAAAACAAGCTAAAGAACTAAAATCCCTATATCTGACTTGCCACAAATCACCACTAACAAATCCGTTGTCGTAAAATTCTTTCAGGAGTATTACGACATGACGTGCAGTGTGGGCGGTGGCACCATCCTGTTGGCAATATCTTTGGTTTAATTGGTTAATATATAGTTTGAGTAAAACATAATACAAATGTGTTGTCTATATCTTTCAGTTTCATTAAAAATATACTCGAGATAGATTTTTGAGACATTACCATCCAAAGCATTGATTGGATATAATATAACTTCACGCAGGATTTTAATAAATGATATTGCTACCTTTAGAAGATCAACATAATTCCGTTAGATCATACTACGCTTTATTATGAAAACAGTCAATAATGTGAGAACTATTGTTAAAATTGTGTATAAATTACATGTAGTATCTCATAAAAATGTAACAATAAAAAAAATTGTTGTTTTTGTAATATTCTATCATCAGTATTGTGACTAAACTATTACAGATTTATTCGGTGTATATTTATTTCATTGCATTGATTGCGCCGTAGGGTCTATCTACCCTTTTCTTCTTGGCAATACGTCCACTTTCGCTGAAATAAATAACCTTTGCTTATATGGAACAAGAAACTTTGGAAGCTTGCCATTTACCCAGTAGTTTTATTCCCATGCATTTTTATTCACTGTAATTTTAATGCATAAGAGCTTTTAAACAATTTAAGCGGTATATAATTCTGATTAATGGTATGTTGACTAAAGGGACATTGACGATCCCTATTCGTTAGTGTTATCAAAATATATTAATTGAATATTTCAGAAAGTTTATGTGAACTATTTTTACAGTTAGTTGCCCCAGAAAAATCTATAGTTCTAATGCCAAAGGGTTATTAAACAACTTAAGGCTTATATCAATTAGATTAAGGGTTTCTGACTTTAAAATTGGAACTTTAAAAAGTCTTAACTAGCAGCTAGAAAGTTCGCAACAGATTATTCAATTTAAACTCAAATGTCTTATTACGTTTCCAATTGCCATTTTGGAAGATCGTAATTCGAAAAGATGACACAAAAGATATCATGTCTAATTTTCGTTTCTGGTTTAAAATGCGTTCGACAACAAATTTGAATCGAGGTTGCTTCATTGGGATCAGTTCAGTTATTGGGATGCACACATGCACGCGCGCGCACGTTCGTATATGTACGCGTATGAGAAAGGAAAAAACAGTATGTAGAAAGGGCATACATTAGTATAGCTACGGTACCAATAGCAAACACTTATTTTTGCTCATATTAAGGCACTTTAGTAGAAGTATAAAACGCGTGTCTGGTTAAAATCGTACCTAATTCCAAAATATGTACGTAGATATAACGTAAAACATTAGGGAATTATTGCCGTCCAATGTTAAGATGTCATTTACATGAAGAGAACAGTAGGTTTGGAGGAATTAAAAACCGCCTACCATAAATATGTTTTTACATCAGTAGAAACGCAGGCTCTGACGTTCAAATATCCCCAGAGTTAATGTAAACATAATGCCCGGAAGGCATAATACCTTTATAAAAGCTGTTGTTTCAGTTGCAGCAAAACCTTTTAGAATACACATAAATAATACCAGTGACCATTTCCATTTAACAAATTTACGATAATGTAGGTTAAAATGAGTTTCTCATAAATAGCTTTATTACATTTTGTAAACCGTTCGATATAATTAATAAAGCGCAATTTCATTACTCTATGCTTGCATAAATATTTTCTATTTCACATTATATACAACAAATTAGTACTGCAGTTGTTTTAACAATGGTACTGTTACAGAAAACTTAAGTAAACACCTATTTATTACGGCGTTATTGCTCGTAGTTATATTAATTTAATACCTTCAAAACTTCAAACATTTAGTTAAAATATAGAAGAAAGTGTTGCAAGATATAATTTACAGTCAATTTTATTTCTTACCGTTTGATTATAAAATATATGGCAATTACTTCTAAGAGGGCTGTTCTGTTTTCGCTGTGCCTATCTAGCAGGCTGTGATATTTTTAAACAAATTTTGCTTGACATTTTAACGTAGCTATTTACAAGTTTAATTATAGTGAAGGTTATCAAACATACTTGAAGGTTTTTAAAATACATAATTTTAAAGTAATCCTTTCCCCAAGAAATCATAGAATTGAATAAAGAAAATTATTGAGTTGTAATTTTTTACAATTTCACGCGTAGTTTAAGCCGCAAAGAATATTTTGAGGAAATCAGTCGAGTGTTTGGTGACAAGTCGTGTTCCTTAGTTACCGTAAAGTGGTGGTACAGTAAATTTCAACGTGGTCGCTTTTCCTTAAGTGACAACCTCCGAGCTCCTAAGCCAAAAGCGGCAGTTATAGAAAATAATATTGGTCTTGTACGAAACATGATTGAAGAGGCCGGCATGTTACTGCCAGGAGTATTCAAGCAACTTTAAAGATTGATGTGAAAGCAATTGACACCATTGTACAGATACATTTGATGGTACGTAGGCTTTGTGCCCGCTGGATTCCCCACAATTGACTCCAGTTCAAAAAGAAAACCATGTGGCATGGTGCAGATTTACACTGGATCGCTTTGAAAATGGATCGTTTCATTTGGTGTACAACATCATTACAGGTGATGACGTGGGTTTACTGCTACGATCCCGAAAGAAAGCAATAGTCGGCGGTTTGGGTCTTTGAGAACGAATCGACTACAACAAAAGGTGGAAAGTCGTTGAAAAAACCGAAACAAGAAGATGGCCGCCACATTATTTTGGAATTACTGGACATGTTTCTACTGTAGCACTGGAGGATCGTCGAGCATGCTGAATGGTAAACTACAGTTTGTTTGCCTTAAGCTATCCAAAATGTTCCGAAAAACTTCCAAGAGGAAGGATAAGATGATCCTTCCATCAAGATAATGCTTGGGCGCACACTGCTGCACTGCTGGTGTCCAAGACATTGAAATAATGGGTCATTCGGCTTACAGTCCAGACCTAGCACCTAATGATTTCTTCTTATTTCCGCATGTAAAGAATAAGTTACGGGGTTTATGTTTTACACCGGCCGAAGAAGCAGTTGACGCATTTAATAATGAAATAAATAACTTAACGCGGGAAGATTTGAGAAAATGTTTTGAAGATTGGTTTACACGGATGCAAAAATGCATTGACTGTATAGGGGAATAGTTTGAAAAATTATAAATAAATGTATTTTTTCAATATATTGTGTATTACTTTATTAGGCTTAGCATAAAGAGAACAGCTCTCATATACTAACTTGAAGTCATTCATTACAGTAATAAGTAATAAGTATGTTACTTCGGTAAGAGACCGTATTGAGATATTGATGGTGATTGGTTTCGGAGATAGAAGAAGAACTCAGAAAGAAGTTTCAAATCTCTTCAATGCGACTCACCCAGATCGAGACCTTATATCACGAAATACAGTATCCAAAAAATTGAAACGATTCGAGCATACTGGGAATGTGAAGAATATTCGGAAATCAGGACGTCCAAAAACAGCAGCTAAAAAGCACTAAATGTTGTAGTTTCAGCAGTGGATCAACCACATACTGCTTCGACTCAATTAGGCTCAGATAATGGAATAAGTCAAATATCGGTGGTGAAAATTTTGAAGAAGGAGAACATGAAGCCGTATAAAGTGAATTTGATCCACGAACTGATTGAAGGCGATTCTGATAGAAGAAATGAATTTTGTGAAATTTTAACGGACAGAGGCAATAAACTTCATTAGGAATATCTTGTTCTCTGATGAAGCCACTTTTTGTCTATCTGGGTCGGTCAACAGGCAGAATTGTCGATACTGGGCTTTCGAGAATCATTCGGCCCAAGAAAGCCATACGCAATTCCCCAAGAAATTGAATATTTGGGCTGGTATCATTGACGACAGAATTATTGGACCATTCTTTATTGAAGGAACATTGGATAATGACAGATACCTCATGTTATTACAGAATGAATTTGTCCCTGCGCTGATAAGTTCGTTCCCCAATGGAAATGGTGGAGTACGTCAAAATATTTGGTCCCAACAAGATGGGGCGCCACCACAATTTGCACGTAATGTAAGATACTATCTTGATGACATATTCAGAAACAGATGGATAGGACGACGTGGGTCCACAAATGGCCAGCGCGTTCTCCGAATCTTACACCATTAGATTTCTTTCTATGGGGACATGTGAAAGTTGTTATCCGAAGAGTGATGGAGGATATTCCACGAAAACACATCAGAAACAGTGTAGATGTAGTGTATAATCGTTTAGCTCATTGTCAGACAGTCAATGGCCAACAATTTGAACACCTACTTAAATGAGTAGACTCTCCTTGCTTTAGTTATATTTGATTATTCAAGAGTACTTTGTTCGTTGTTTTTTGAGATGTCACTGTTATTATTGTAAATAAAAACATCAAATGGTATATCAATGAACTCAATAAAAAATTCCCTATCGAATATTATAAAAATATATAGGGTGTTCCGTTTGAAATAATGAAGTTGACAGGAATTTCCGAAAAACTGAAAACCTGGCAACATTGGCGATATCATTTTCGAATCCGACATACTTTGAAATCACCCAGTATGAAAATTCATAAAAAAACTAACGAATGGTTACCGAGATATGTGGATGGTTCCAAGGCTATATTTTAAACAAATTTTCTTTTAGGTATATGGAAATGTGTATATGTGACGGAGCGTTGTTCGTCAAGTATCGTCATTTTTGTAAATTACGTGTACAGAACTTTGTGTTATACTAAAATGTACTTTTATTATGAAACGTACAACCGTTGCCATATTTTGTTGAATAGTCGCTGAAGAGTCTCTAAAACGGTTTATACACATTTCGTTGCAAATGCTTTGTCATGAGGATATACGTCTATGCGTGTTTGTTATTTTAATAATCTTGACATGACAATTTTAAAAGATTTTTTCTTGTAAAATTTTTTGCATCAAAATATTTTATTGGTCACCAAAACGAGTGTTTCCTTAGTATAATTTAAAATTATATTGGAATAATCTGTAGAGTAATAGTTTTAGATACCTACATAATTTTATTTTAATTTTAGGAATTGCTATGTAAATCAAAACTACTACTGTACAGACTTTTTATCAAACTTACAACAAGATGTTAGTAGGTCAGCGGAAAACTTTATGCTAGACTCTAATGTCTTACAAAACAAGATATTATTACAAGAAACAAAAATGTGTTTATAAACAATATTTTTTTTCTACAACATAATTTTATTCGTTAAAGAGATGCCTTTTGAAGTGTAAAGTCTGGAACTATCGAAATAAATCTTTTATTAAATGTTTTTGAAAAAATCCTGGAACACGTCGATTTTTATTTTAAATTAGAAATATTTGATTGTAATCGTTATTTATAGATTGTCTTTTGTTTCTGAGTTATAGCGATAGCGAAAATTTTTTTAAATGGATCTCCTAATTGTTTATGACGGATTTCAAAAGAGCGTGAAATTCTAAAACCAAATATGCTAAAAAAGTATGATACTGCATTAAGAAGTTTTCGAGATAATTGCTTTTAAAGTTTTAAAACAAAAAACGAATGACAATGAAGAGTTCCATGTTTTAATAAACAAAATCAAGTAGCCATGTAACAATTGACTTCTTCACTTGACAATTGAGTTCCTGACAGTTTGTTTATCTGTTTTTATTGTGTAGTTTTGTAATTATGTAATGCAGTAAATAATGATGCGATATTTGACAGAAAAAGAGCGAATTGAAGTTTTAATATTGAGGGGATGTGGCGACCATACTAAAACACAACAAGAGGTTTCTGACCTAATTAATAACAAGTATCCTGATAAAGAACCTATGACAATAGCGACAGTTTCCAAAATAGAGAGAAAGTTTTCTGAACTCGGATATGTGAAGGATCGCCGTAGGGGTGGTCGTCCAAAAACCAATGAAGGTACTGAGCTAGATATTTTGTTGTCTCTACAAGAAAATCCTCATAGAATTACAAGAGAACTAGCCGCAAACAATGACAGTTCCCAATGGTCAGTTTTAAAGGTTTTAAAAAAACATAAATGGCATCCCTTTAAAGTTCAATTAGTGCAAGAGCTTAACGAAGATTATCCCGATCGCAGAATCGAGTTCTGTGAGATAATGATGGAGCGATGTAATATTGATGACGGTTTTTCCAATCGCATCATTTTTTCCGATGAAGCAACCTTTCTCCTTAATGGTACAGTGAATTGCCAGAATTGTCGTTATTGGGCACCTGAAAATCCGCATTGAATAAACGAGACAAACACGCAGTTTCCTCAAAAAGTCAACGTTTGGGCGGGAATTATAAGGGACAGAATTCTAGGGCAATTTTTTATCGAAGGTTCATTGACAGGTGTAAAATATTTGGATTTCTTAAAAAACTATTTAATACCTACTCTTGCGGTGCTTTATCCGAATAATGAAGATCCAGACCTACCAAGCAATGCGTTATGGTTTCAACAAGATGGTGCCCCGGCACATTTTGCTGTTGGTATTAGGAATTAATTAAATGAAATTTTTCCTGTTAAATGGATAGGCAGAAGGGGAGCTGTTGTGTGGTCTCCGCGATCACCCGACCTCAGTCTGATGGATTTTTTCTTGTGGGGCTATTTAAAAAGTAAGGTCTACATAAGCCGCCCACAACCAGTAGAAGAGTTAAAGCTAAGAATTCGCAAACAAATAAAATTAATTCCACCCGATACTTTGCGTAAAGTTCGTGAAGAATTTTTTTACAACTTGGGTACTGCCTTGCCCAAAATGGTGGTCAGTTCGAACATTTTAATTTAATTGTTTTTCTTTATTTTGGTATGTTTCGGTATAGTATTTCATAATGACTGCAATACACGCAATGAAAAGTAAATAGGTAAGCTATAAAATTATTAACCAAATTGATTGTTATTCGATTTTTGCTTTAACACTTTAAAAACAATTATCTCGAAAACTTCTTAATGCAGTGTCATACTTTTTTAGCACATTTGGTTTTAGAATTTCACGCTGTTTTCAAATCAGTCATAAAAAACTAGGGCATCGATTTAAAAAGCTTTCTCTATCGCCATAACACAGAAGCAAAAGACAATCTACAAATAACAAGTACACTAAAATATGTCTAATTTAAGATAAAAATCGACGTGTTCGAGGATTTTTTTCAAAAACATTTAATAGAAGATTTATTTCGATAGTTCCAGACTTTACACTCGCACTGTATATATAAATAAGTATATTCTAACTTAATGTAAACGATATTATAAACGGTTAAATGTTTGAAAACCATGTACACAAGTCAAATAGAATTTAATAAAACCGTAAAATCTAGAAAAACGCCGAATCACAGCAATTAATATTGTTAGACATTAGTGAAGGAACTATGATAAATGTTATTTTCTCTAATCGAAAATCTAACTTACGATTTTTAAAGCATTTGTTTAAAGTTACTCTTAGTGCTTTGCCAAGTAGAGGTCGGAAATATATGTATTTGCATATGGTTTAGCTTGTATGCAGAGCTATAATTTTTGAGATGTAGCCTAATTAGGTCAGAAACAGCATATCCTATCTGAAATTGTATTTAGCATGTTTTTCCATATTTTAAGAATGTACTGCATATTTGCATATCCGTGCAGATTTAAATGAATTCGAGCATATATAACGCACAGATTAGAACTCTACCAAAATATCGTCAAAAATATAATACTTTCTTATTTGATTTTTTACTGTGAAATCTGTGAGACACCTGTTATGCCTGGATATTATGGTGGTTATTATTAAAAGAATAATTTATGCAGTTATTACAAAAGAAAATAGAGGGTTTACCCCAAATTGGAAATTGTGAAAGTGCTTAAGCGGTACCTATGTAATCTTTTATATTCTTATCTTGCTACCTAAACTGTTCAGAAAATTGCATGAAAATGGCATTGTTATCCTAGAACTGGCGGAATTTTTTTTTAGTTATTCTTTAGTTGTTCTCAACTGGTGAAATGTATACCTAATAAACCGATATCGTTGTAAAGATTATTTTTAACTTTATTTTTGCTGATTGATGTATTTAATTAATATAATGAAATAGTTAATGGTGTTTTTATTTTCTAAGTAATAAACTATTAATACTCAAGCGCGTATTTTTTGAAAAACCTACATATTTATTTTAAAAAACTAAAACTTTAACTATATGATGTAAGTGCATATATGCTGCTTCTGTTGCAAAATGTTAATTGCATATTTAGGCAATTTTATAGTGCACATAAACTGCATACTTTAAGGTTGTATAGTACATATTTTCGGAGCTAAAGATGTTGTGTATAAATCCACAGGGGTTCGATCCTGACTGAGGTCGGTGAGATTTCTCTAGCGAGGAAAAATCTGAAACTAGGCCTTCTGTCGGATTTGAAGTAAACCCGTAGGTCCCGTGCCACTCTGATGTTTGACACATTAGAATCATTACTGGGGTTAGAATTATCCTACATAAGCAAAATTCATAATTAACCTGTACAATGGGATAATTGTGGCGCAAGTGCGTAGATACACTTGTAAAACCGCGTATTAGATCTCGCTCAATCAAAATACTCATACACAGACGGAAGGTAGTAGCGTCACTACTATTATCGGTGGCTGTACAGGTTACAACCGTTCCTCTAACTATTTTTGTATTGTCTTCTGTAATAATATGTAGTAAGTTATTACCACGTAATGGCGTATACATGTTATAAAAAACAATCAATTTCGAAACACACTACTATTAAATTCAGTATATGTTTTCTGGTTGACCTACAACTTAAATAATAAACGATCAAAAAATAAATTTTAAATACATAGCGGTATTGTTAGTTAAATATATTTTGGAAATAGATTCTACATGTATATGTACATACTAGCCATCTAAAATTCGGTAGAAAATATAGTAACAGGAATTTATTAGCGGATTAATATGTAAACATAATCGATTATCTACTGATTTATATGTAAATAATAAAATTAATAAGTATTTAGAGTTCACTTAAAACAAATTAATGTGAAAAATCCCTATAGTATTATGAGTATATAAACATATTAAGACATTCAGTGGTCCTTCAAATTTTGTGAAAAGCTGCAAAATTACATCCCATAAATCACATATAAGAAATGAAATAATTGGATCACAAAAGGCTTGAAGTTACTACCGTCATTTATTGAAATTATTTGAATCTTGATCATTTAATTTTGGTAAAATTGACGACAAGCTATTTGATATATAACGTGAATTGTTGAAAGGTATTTAATGGAAGTGCTTTTATAGTTAATTTTCCTCAACTTTTAAAGTATTTCAGGACTACTAAGGAACTAATACGGTGTTTAGATGGTATTTCTCCGAATAACTACTTGTATTTGTTCTTAAGCATGTACTTGACGTTATGTTCTATGTGGTTTTTAACCACAAAATAAACGAACGAATATAGAAAAGGAAGGCTAAATGGTAGAAGTTAGAACACCGATTGCAAAATAAATGACATCGTTTCTGAAACGCTAACTAAAACTCAATTACACATTTTTAAAGGAAAAAGCAAACTATAAGTACAAGAAACAACAGAAGAAGATACATTAAAAATCAGTAAATCAATAGAGAACAAATTCCAAAAAGCCGCAAGCCAAATAAGGAAATTAAGTTAAGTCATTAAGGTTGATTTTTCAGTAAAACTTAGCAGGGGCAATTTGTCAAACAAATTAATATTTATACTGTAGACACGTTACATAAAATATACACTATTTTAAAACGACAGTTAAATAAAAATATTATGATAAGCTGGAAAAAAGAGTTAACCTAACAAATCAACACTGTAGAGGAAAACGAAAACTACAAATTGGAGCCATAGATCAATCTTCATTCAAAATTGGGAAAACGGCTGAAGGTATACGAACAGCAGGTAGATCAGCCGGAAAAAGAACAACTTAGGAAATATTATAATTCATAGCCTAGAAAGTCCGCCCAATAACACATATTTGGTATTGGAAACTTGTATATTGAATGTTGTAAACAGCAAACTTCAGTTCCCAGGAAGATCTAGATCTTGTATGGAAAATAAACAGGGGGAAGAAAAATGTAATGTGATTGTCTTTTATTGCATTTATATACAAAATTCTGATTACGTCTGATTTATGTTGAGGATGACTACCCAGCAAAAATCCTAACGGAGAGACAGGCATTGATATCGGTTTTAAAAAACGAGAGAACGGGGAAGATAAGCTCTTATAAAATATAACACACTAACAGTAAACAGCTAGCGAGTATATCCGAACAAGAAAAAAAAGGATAAACCTCCCATCCGATGAAGAGGAGCAGAAGTAGCAAACAAATCGGCAACCTAAACGATCCTCACAGCAAACTCGCGAGGTGCGGGCATAATCAAAACAAAAATTTCTTAGGCAAATAGGACATCAAATAATACTCCTGTTAAATAACATGAAAGTGTAATGCACGTTTTGGTGACAACTCAAAAAACGAAAACGGACCACGGAAAAAAAGATACTCTAAAGAAACCACTCATCAAAACGATGAAACCAAATCAGAAGAAAATTTATTTCTCCCAACAGTCTTGTTCAAAGGAAGAATTTGGACTAATACCCCAACGAACAGGAACAAACAAAATGTAAAAATTTTCTCTTTAAGAATCGACGAAAGAAGAAAAAGGAGAAATTTCACTAGGATGTATTAGTAATAGCAAAACTGAATGTTGAAATTGTTGGAAGAATAATCGAATTCTTGCTACTTTTAGAAACTTCTAAATAGGGGGCAGGTATGAGTTCCTATGTAGGAAAGGAACTTTCAAGAAACATACACGAATTCAGAAGATTTAAAGCTAGGTGGAAACAACTGTAATTAAAGAAAATGGGATACCGTGGAGGGTATAACGATAATCTGGATGTTCTCGGGCTATAATAATAATAAATAATAATAATAATAAAAGAGATACATTAAGGGTAACCTTACAGGTTCTACGTTAAGTATTTGAATTCTATTAGATATTAAATTAAGACCCCAGTAGCAACACTTACTTTTACAGAAGTATAAAAATATATTTTTACATTGTCCCTTCCAGAGCACTTTCTAGTAAATGTTCCGAATGCTTTTGGTTGGTCGCCCTTTGGCCTTTAGTATAACGACAGCGGTGGTCTTAAACAGGCGGCATTTATGCTGCATTTGCTTGTTAATTGCATTATTGGTATTTGCAAGGACCGTCACAGTTAATGATTGGCCAACATACTGCGTGGGTTGTCGGGTTCACGTATAGATAGCATCGATTTTGAATTATACAAGAAATGTACAAAGCTTTACAAACTACTGAGCAGCCGATATATCTTCTTCGTACCACCATTACTTTCGTGTTGTATGAAAATAAGTTAGCAATCCTTAATTAGATCGCGTAAGCCTCGAAAATTGGACTATACGCTACTATTACATTTTTCCTACCTTTAAAATATCGTTATTCTCCAAAGAAATATGAATTAACAATTTCCATCTTCGCAAATCCTATTCAATGCGAAGGAGGCGCCTTTTATCTAAAAGAGTGTCGTTATTTAGATCAGCGAGCATTTTAAAATTAAGTTGCATTTCAAATTTACTTTTTATTAAACTAAAAGGAAAAGAAAATTTTAATTAATATAAACTTTCAAATTTAATCATTCAGAATCTCTGAATAGGGAAAATACGAAAGCGACTAAACTTCTCAAATACGACAATTTCCATTTTGCTGGTTAGAAAAAGAACAAATAATAATCGAGACACATTCTGAGATACGTCTGTTGAACTACTTAGTTCTGACTGGATATGGATCAAGTGTAGCCACAAGATTTGTAAACAAAATACTTCTCCATCGAATGTTTTCAGATTTATCAAATCGTCTGAAATTTGTTTTTCTAATACATTAACTTTAAAAAGTATACAGGATTATTTATATATTTTATAGGATGGAGTAGAAATCATGCATTTAAAGTATTATTTAAGATGATTTAATCCTAAAATTAGTTGTTTATATAAACAAAAAGCTTCGTTTCTTTACTGCGCAAACAAGCTCAGAATTGCTGTATTCTGCACAACGAAATAGCAGCTCAAAGATAAGCTGACATGATAGTGTCATTAAGTTATACCCTTTTATCTTCTTGTATTTGTAAAATAGAAACTCATAAATTCCGAAAATATCAAGTTGGCCTTCGGCGCTCTGAAGGCGCGAAGCTTTTATTTTTCTACGAGCAGTCAGCATGAAAGGCAAAGTGTCTAATAAATATTTTAACAGGCTTTTCGTGTAATGGCTTTAATTGTATACAAACGGAAATATAAACACTCAAAAAACCGTTCTTACGTTTCTCTGCAATACTGGAAATTACTTTTTCCAGTTACATATCGTTCCAGTTAAAGCGGCAAACTTAACAAGATAACCGCAAAGTTGTACCAGGAGGTTTAACACAATTTCAGTAAACTGCATTTATTCATTCAACATACAAGTATGTTATCGCTCTGTGTGGTTTGGGTTTAGGTTGCTTGTCCGAAGTTTTAATGTTACTTCCTATTATTCTAACGAAAATGATAAGCCATACCAGCACCCAAATTAATATATGAGAAAGTACGACAAATGCAAACAATTTCACCATAATTTGTACATGTTATCTGTCCATGACATTTCTATTGCAACTGCGGGCTGTTGTTACATTTAAATAAAAAGGATTTACACAAATATACAATTCAGCTGTTGGTGAACGATGAAATGTACTGCAGCTGTAACGTTTAAAAAGGCACAGGTAGTATAAACACGTAATAAAAATTGCGGTTAGTATGCTATAATACACCAAAAAAATGTTCTCTGAATATAAATACGCCTTCGTGAAAATTGTAAGGTAAGAGTGCTTTTAGAAAACTTTAAATCTTAGCGAATTAAGACGGTTAAGGCAAAGTTTCTTTACTGTATTACCTTTGGATGATTAGAAGTTTAAATGCTCACCAAAAAACTTAAGTTTGCTCTGTGAAAAGTTCAGAAGTTTGAAGTGAAGTACTGTAAATAATTCAAATACTTCGTAGAGAGTTGCCAAAATATTTCAAGAGCCTTTCCGATTACAAAATATACGTAAGGCATTTCCAAAAGGGATTTCCAGCTCTAAATGTGTAACCCATATGATAGAAAGATGGTTACAGTAGATCCTGTTTAAACCAACAAATAAAGGATTTAAATGTAATCCTCCCCAAACTTATTGTAATTCCGTATCTCTTCCAGCTGAATGAACTTTTTTGCTATTCAAAGTCCGTGCTAATAGAAACGGACATGAACATAGCTGTCCAACAGAATATAAATTCCTGCATACTTTTATGTATGAAATCGGTACAGATTTCGATTAGCTGAAGAAAGTTGTGTTAAACACCGTGCAGTTGTATTCCTGGAAGGCACTTCATCTTGTAACGATTTTCATTGAAGACACATAATTGGGATCAGACCTATTCGAAAATAATAACGATTGGTTAGGGAAGTAGTAAATATACGTTGTGGGAATCGGGCGAGGCCCTCCTCAGGTTTGTCTATCTTGTACAGGGCTCGGCAATCAGTTGTAGTGGTTTTGAGAAGGCTGTGGAGTGAAAATTACTTGATAGATAGTTGTTTTAAAAACATACTGTGGTTGCTGAATTCGTGCCATTTTAGTAGTAATAGCTCAATATCTGATGAATCAACGCATATTCCCTGTTGAGAGATTTATTCAAACAGGATATGCAGAGAGATTTTTGGCGTGAATTTCAAATCGGCAGGTATAGTAGAGTCCCTAAACGGGACACGATTTTGAAATGGTTCCGTAGACTTCGTATGCATGGCAGTCTTTCTTCAAGATATCCAGGATCTGCTCGTACAGTAAGGACGCCGCAAAACATTGAAAGAGTAAGAAATGCAATTGAACAAAATCCTACGCGTTCCGCTAAAAAGCATGCACTCGTTTTGCACGTTTCCGAGAGAAGCTTTCGGCGAATAGCCAAGAAAGATTTGCTCCTCCATCCATATAAAATCCAAACCGTTCAAATGCTGAAGGATGAGGATAAGGCCACTAGAATCCAATTTTGTCAACAATTTATTGCAATTTTGAATGAAAATCCAAATGTCATCAACGAGTTGATAATGAGTGATGAGGCTCATTTCCATTTGGATGGCTACGTAAATAAACAGAACTATAGGTACTGGGCTGCAGAGAACCCACTCCAAATGCATAAGAAGCTCCCTCACAGCAGTAAGGTGACCGTTTGGTGTGCATTATCTGCTTCTGGAATACTAGGGCCTTATTTTTTCGAAGAAAATAACAGAACTGTCACGGTCACTTCAAATCGATATGTTCATATGCAACAAAATTTTCTTAGGAGGGAGCTTCTTGGACTTGGAATAAATAATCCATTATTTCAACAAGATGGAGGAACGGCATATACGGCGAGACAAACCTTGATACTCTAAGGACAGTGTTTCCTGTACGAAGGATTTCGCGATTTGGCAATATTCCTTGGCCAGCAAGATCGCCTGATTTGAGCGTCCTAGACTTCCACCTCTGGGATTATTTGAAAACTAAGGTATATGAACATCATCCAAGAACACTCGGGGAACTCAAGGACGCAATTCGTAGAGAAATTGATGCAATTGAAGTCGTTCAATTGCAAAGAGTTATGGATAGTTTCGTTACAAGATGCCAAGAATGTTTAAACCGTAATGGTGCCCATTTGTCAGATGTTATTACCAAAAAATAAAGTGTATTCAAAATGGTATGTCTTTGTCTTCAAAACGCAATATGTGGCATTTCTTATATTGCACTAATGATCAAACGCCAGCCTTTTCAAAACCACCACAACTGATTGCCGCACCCTGTATATTACAGAATAGACTGGCCGTATAAAATACCTATCTTATAACCTGACACAGCTTATTTATTATTTAATCATTGGAGGTAATTTGAAGTATTACTCTTACGGTTATTAAAGAGTAAATTTGGATCCAAGTAAACGGTCCCTTATGTTGTCACAGTAATTAGTTACATTTCATTGCAATTGGCATATTAAGAAATGTTAGAAGATTAAGTACTTTTAAATCATCTTCCATTGCCTGTGGATTGAACACGTACCAAACATGTGGTAATGTTGCAATTCATGTAAAATGTTCTTTCATTTGGTTCACGAAACACATAGAAGATGTAATACGCCAAATTAAAACCAGGAATCCTCTTGAAAAAAGTCGTATAATGTTATCAGCAGGCTTAAGATTTTTTCTTGTGCATTCATACCACCCCCCCGACTACCCCCCCGGAACCGCTTTCGCAGTACTTCAAGGGAGTGCAGGCGTCCCTTACACACTAACCATTCATGCAACATGCACCCTAAACTTAACTAAGTGAAATGCGGTCGCCCCAGTCGGGATTCGAAAGCCCCAGCGGATCGGCCACATATCGCTGTGGCTTCGATAACAGCGCGTTTCCACACTACTCCACCGAGGCCCCCTAGAAGGCTTAGGATAATTATGCATTTGCATGACGGCATATGTAAATGCATATTTTTACCATTGTACACAGTAAATGCATACTTTGGAGGTTTCTAATTAATGGTCCATATTTGTAAAAATTGTGATTTCAAGCTGCATAAAATGCAATTATTTTAAAAGTTTTAAGTATTTTCAAATCGGGACAGCATGAAAAATACGTTTGTTTTCATTAATGGTTTAAGGATTACAGCCCAGGTAAACATATATTTCCCATAGGACATTCTTTTCGAGATATATTATTTAATAATAATATTTAAATTTAATCTTAATTCTACTTTAATATGAATAATTTTTACTTGTATCATTATTTATATCTATCCGAGTGTTACTTTGCTTAAAGTGCATATACCGGGTGCCCGGATTTCGTAGGCACAACATGGGCAACTTCTGTATTTGAAGAGATAGAGAGATGGCCAAGTTAGCAAAAAGATGCAGGTTCGAGAGCTCGTTAAGAATCCATCCCCAAATCCCACTTGTCATGATCCATTTGCTCAAAATTAAAACAAAACCAAAATTTCCTATTTTCGTTCATTTGCCGCAACTTCCCTGCTACCCAAGTCACCGAGATGCGGGTTGTACCAATTTCCATGACAATTTAAACACTTTCATTGGCACTTAATAAAACCAATTTCATTCGTGCAAAATTTTTAGTAATCGAACCTAACCTCAAAATTTTAAATTGTTACTGGACAATTGTTTGGCCCTTTTAAGAAGGGATGTTTTTCTGAATGCAATGATGTATCACATGAGATGGAAACTTCTTCAAAATTTTGAAAAACTGAGCTTATTGTTTCTACTGAGAGAAATCACTAGTGCCATGATCACAATAATTTTGTTTTATGTTATTTGTGAAATTATGTTTCCAAACAAAAAGCACGCTTCTCATCATACGTGCCTGTAAGTAGTGTCGGTGTCGGTTGAAAAATATGATGTATTTTGTACGTATATCAAGTGCTACAAGAACGTAGAACTTACACGTCAAACATACGGAGCTCAATATCCAGAAATGCGCCTGAACGTAAAACGATATTGCGATTAGACAGGAATCTAAAGAATTCAGGTTCGCTAGCTGCAGCAAGACAAAAGATGTAAAATAAGCATATGCAGAAAAGGATGAATTCGTTTTAGCTTGTGTTAATGTGGATAAGTGTGTTTCTTCTAGAGAAATTTGGCAGAGTTTCAGAGACTTTGAAGAAATACAAGAACAAGTGTTATAAATTTAAACCATCTCAAAGATTTAGACCTTGAGATGCAGAAAGAAGACTGCACTTTTGCAACTGGTATTTGGGCCAAGTGAACGCAAATCCCCATTTCAAAGAATATCATTTTGTGGACAGCTGAAACTATGTTTACCAATTGTGGAATGTTTAATAGACATAATAAGCATTACTACTCTCAAACTAACTTACAGCTGACTCTTCCATTTCGAAACCAAGTTAGATTCGGTTTCAAAGTTTGGTGTGGCATAATAAATAATAGATTAATAAGCCCCATTATTTTTAATGGTAGTTTAACGGGGCAAAGGTATCTCTCTTTCTTACAAAAGGAGATCGAAGATTTCATACAAGAGTTGCTACTAGAAACTACTAGACAGATGTGGTTCCAACAGGATGGATGTCCTTCACATAATACTCGTGCCGTTATGGACTATTTAAATGAGCAATTTAATGGGAATAATTGCAACTAATGGAACGGTACGTTGGCCTGCAAGATTTGGCCCCTTGTGATACCTTTTTACGGCATACTGTTAAAAATAAAGTTTATGGTCCTACATACAACAACGTTGAAGAATTGCAGGAAGCAGTAGTTGAGGCATTTCACAGTATTAATAGCAATACTATCCGTAAAGTAATTAATAGTAAACTCCTTGAAATCCATAAGTCTCAAAATGGGATAAGGTAGCTAAGTCGTTGAATAAAACCACTGCCAATCCCACAAAATAAATATAATATTGTTAAAGGTAATGTTGTTAAAGGTTTTCGTTTTCGAACCCACTAGGGTTCATCTTCAGACTGAAATAACAATATAAAAATATTTCACATTTTCAGAAAAAGCAAAATAAGCTTACCTAGTAAGACAATATCAAAACTACAAAATATTGAAGTAATGTAGGAAAAATTTTTGAATGAAAATAACTAATTGAATGAAAATAACCATGAAACTATAAGTGACACTCCATAATTAAATTAAATTATAGAGTGTCACTTTTGTGAAAAATGTGAAATATTTTATATTGTTATTTTAGTCTGAAGATGAACCCTAGTGAGTTCGAAAACGTTAACCTTTAACAACATTATCTTTAACAACATTATTTATTTTGTGGGATTGACTGTGGTTTTATTCAACGACGTAATTAGTAGTGTTCAGAAACGGTGCCTACTTTACACTGCAAACAATGATGGATTATTTGAGTAATTTAATATTGTTGATTATTGTTTTTGTAGTTGAGTTTGTAATACAGTTCGCTGTTATAAATAAATTTTGTTTTATTATTATCCATTGTTATTCCGGCCTAATTTATGTAGAATTAAAACAATTAATATTTTTTATAAATTTGTAATGACATAGGTTGTTATACATCGTTGAAAAGAGAAAAAAAATTCTATTTGCCCATGTAAAAAACAATATGGCGTCTATTTAAGATAAGAAAGTGTATATTGATATCTCGGAAACCACCATCTTGAATTTTATTTTTACATGATAATTTACTGTGTCTCATTAAATTAAATAACTTTCATATAAACTTTTTTCATATCTTTTATAATAACCGAAATATTCGACTTTTTAAAAAATCACGATTTTAACTTTTTTTTTAAAATAATGTAAACTATTCGGAACATAACATGTTTCTCAACGGAATTTCAATCAGCATTCAAACCTGCACAACATTGTCTATTTAACCAAATTTCTATCTTTAATAATAAGAAAGATACCCGTGTTGTCCTTACGAAATCCGGGCACCCGGTATAAGTGTTTATTTTCGGTATTTTACGTATATATTTGCATGCACATATTCCACATTTTAAGTGCATATTTTGTTATCCTCAAGTCAAAAAAAG
Organism: Limonius californicus; assembly: GCA_014611495.1. Classification (NCBI taxonomy): domain Eukaryota; kingdom Metazoa; phylum Arthropoda; class Insecta; order Coleoptera; family Elateridae; genus Limonius; species Limonius californicus. Next base: position 25,215 of record JABXWE010007160.1, read on the forward strand.
GCTTAAAAAACCTGGTGTTACAGGAGTATGCTACTGAGCATTCTCCTACATGTCAACTATATCACAAAATTTGCTGAATGTACTTTGTATAGATTGCAAATAAATATGGATATTATAAAAAAAGTGCAAATTTATCCTGAGCCTAGTTATCAGGAAAACGTATTTTAGAATTAAAGTTTTTTTTAAGAATAGTACTTAATTATCTACTGCTGCAAAGTGAAGCTCATGATTTGTTTGGTATTATTTTTTTCAATTTAAGGTTTCTCTAAATTTTGCATAAATTGATTAATAACTCACAGACAGTTTATATGGCGTATTAATATTAATTAAACGCAATTTTAAAACTTGTCGATATGATGTAAATTCGTAAAATCCAAACGACTTTAACCAAAAAATATTGCTAACAGTAATGTTGAACTATAAAGTTTTTGATATTTTATGAAAGGAATGTTTTTTTTACTGCCAAACCAAAACTTGTTTTGATAGCGAGACGCAAGAAGAAGCTTTGGAGGGTGCATTGCTTTTTTACGCCAGACATCAGTTTTTAGTAGCTGTACAGTATATGTTAGCAACATGTTTGCTTTGGAAGCCCTTTTAAAGTACATTTGGAATTCCCTCACTTCGTCACGCACTGTTTCACAGCAGTGGAATATCTACACCTTAAAAGTAGCATTAAAATTCAATAAATAGGTGGAAGTAGTATATACAAGTCTATTTGCGTATCTTTATAAATTTATTATCACTGTATGGTATACCAATTACATATATTTGTTCTTCTACAGCAACATCCGTTGTGGTGTACTCAGTAGAAGAAATTAAATAAATATTTTCCATCTAACTTTCTTTTGCTTTTTTAGGCGAAAGCCAGCGGTCATATGTTTAAAAGACGTCACTTTTATTAAATTTTTTGTAAAGAATAAAAGAATCACAAATATTCCGAATTCTCTGGCGGAAGCTTACGTAGATCCTGTGGAAAATAAAAATAAATATATGAGGTTATTCTAAAGTTGAAACGATAACGAAGGCTTTCACAGTCAGGGTTCGTGATAGGAATACTTCATCCGGGATTGGGTCGCGTCATTGTTGAGCAACTTAATATTTCACCTACTAATGTATAGGAGTTCGTCAAGAGAAACGAATCTCTTCAGAGAAGAGTTTCGCGTCTAGTGTAATTCATACATCGAGTTGGCGTGCTCTTCTCCAGTAGGATCTGATTTGGTTCATAGTGTCACCTTGCTGTACTAGATAATCCTTTCTCCCTATGTAGCTCTTTGAATTATATTATGGGCCAATTCTGGAAGATGTATTTTTATCATCGGTTTAAAGATCCTGGAACTTTGAATTGTTTTAGCTTATTTACAAATTAAATGATAGGTACCTCAGTTGTTCTGTTATATTGGATGCAGTAGTAAAAAACATTCTTTCTTTCAGATAAACCCATAATCAAAAAATAATTCACGAATTGACATCCGGTGCTGTACGTTAGGAAATTATTTACTAATATATTCGATTCCCAAAAGTGTTCTTTAGTAAATTACTTAAATTAACTAAGCATTACTCTGTGTTACACAACAATATTTTTATTGTTACAATTTTGTCATCTAGAAATATTGCAGATTTCAAGCAGATTTTTGCGTTTAAATTTTTACGACTTTTATTTAGTACTGGATAAAATTTTGAAGAAAATCACATACTAACCGTAATACAATCCTTTGAGGATGTAGAATAGGTTTCAATTTTTAAACAATTAAGTGGTCATTAGCATGACACAGAAGAAAATTTCATAACAATTACAGTAATCTTTTTGAGAGTATTTTGGATATTAAACGTTAAATGTTTACGTCATTATACCAGCAAACGATACCAGAAATTGTGAGATGGTAACTTAAACATATCACGTTCGTTTAACGCTTCCGAATGCGTTTGCTCATTAGATCTATGTGGACTTCACAGCGCAATGCGGTTGAGCGAGTTGTGTTTGTTTAGAGAACTAGTTAAACTTTGACATACTCTCCGTGAAAATCATCGCGGGTTAAAATTTTGCTGTGCTGTTACATGAGGATTTTTTTTATCTCATGCATTATTTAATGCAGTGCACATCGTTTAACGTGATCACATTGAGACTCGGAGTTTTTGATAACAATAATCGATTGATAATAATAAACGGTGAAACCATCCTTCCGTTGCAACAAAATGTTATTTTTCTTTTTCAACGGGCCATTTACACGTGCATCATGCTCATAGGACATTAGGGAACCAACATTTTAGTGTAGATTCTATTTGATCGTCCTTCCCAATATGATTTCGTTTAGAGTTTAAATTGTCATCTTTGTTTGCAGCTCCTTGTATTTCAAAACGTTTTTTTTTCTTACACTAAACTGGCAACGAAATGTTTAATTGTGTTGATCATTCCTCTGGTCTATTTTCGGCAACTTATCATTTGTTCTAAACTGTTAATTTTTCCTTTAAAACACTGCTTATTACGTCAGCTATTGCAAAGGGATAAAATAGAACTGAGTTAGCTGCTGCCAACCTGCCTGCGGGCTATTAACTTAAGAGAGAGAAAGAAAGGGAGAGAGAGGTCCGGTACAGCACGTAGACTAAAACAATTCTAAGAATAACCTAAACCGAAGTCATGATTACTGTGAACGTTGTTTTTCCTTTATAGTCATATATGTCCGACCCATTCCTTGCGAATGTGATAGCAATACCGGAATGATAACACCACCCGAATGTTAACATTATCCGTGATTCCAATAAGCGGCGTGCACTGTTTTATGAGATCGTATAAAAACACAAGAAACACAAGAATGGATACGGTGCAAAATAATATTAGATGCACAAACAATAGAGCAAGTGTCTCATTTTAATTATGTAAACATGATAAAGATTTCTAAAAATTACGTAAATTCCAATGCGTATGCAGAACCGTGCATATAACTAAATGATTTATCATGAACGGACACAAAACTGAAGTTTTACAAAATAATGGTGGTGCCAACATAACATATCGAAGAACGATAAAACCAAAATACAAGGAACAAAAATGTAATACTTGCGACAAAAAAAGGATGCGCAAGAAAAGAACATCTAAGAAATGAGAAGTAGAGAACGAATGAGGAATCTATGTCATAAACGACAAGACAATCGAATACCGAGAAACATGGACCCAACATCTCAACATTATGGGAGAAGAACGGATACCCAAGTAAACATAGGATACCCGAATACAGATGGAAAGCTACTGAAACTCACAATACAGTATAAACTAACAGGAGAGACAGATATAGGCAGACTTCTATATTGTTGAAATCGAAGCGGAATATATCCGAAAGCCTAAACATTAAAGATGTTGATGAAGTTAAAATAAAGTATTTTGCTCATTTTTTATATTGTTGTCTTTATTCCCTGCTGCTTTTTGCTTCCTAGGGTCTAGTAGTCGTGTATCATGTACGCCTATATAACTATATAACCAAAATGACCTAAATTTATTAGTCTCTTGATTTTTGACTGAAAGAGGGGCAATTCAAAATTTATTAGCCGGTCTTAGAGGGCAACTACAGGAATAAGTAAAATCAAAAACTATATTGCAGAGATTAGATTAAATTTAAGCGAATTCCTTGGAGAAGGATTTAGAAGGTTCTAAAAAAATCATTCGTGTTGAATTAAGACGCTCCACAAAATTCGCTGTTACCATTAATTATCAAATAAATTGCGTTTCGGAAATGTTGCGGGGAGACCCGAAGGGTCCGCACACTGCTGCCACTTTAACCCTGTGTGAGGTTGTTAGTAACGTGGCGCACTAACCCAGAGGGACCGACGGTGTTAGGTACTCTCCGAGGCACTGCGGGTTGCAGCGTTAGAGAGAAGTAAGCAGATATGAGTTTACACTACTAGAGCAGGGAAGAAACCTTACGCTGGCTGTTAATATGCTTACAGTAAGTTCGTACTGGATAAGGTATAATCAGAATTTGATTTTAAGGATACCGTTACTTTGGTTCTAAATTTTAAATGTACGTAAAAATAGCTTTACAATGAGGCGCAACCTGCATATTTTTCCTGCAAACCATACATTCTTATCCTGGGACTGTGGGATAGTAAAAATATGGTAATGATTTTAAACAACTCATTGATGGTTAGTAACAAAGTAGAAGCTGTAGAAGAGTAATCTTAAAAATTTGTATTTGAATGACCTTGTAACGAAGTTTCCGGTCAGAACGCGTTTTTAAATTTATTAAGAAACTTTCCGCGTTATTGTTTCACCGGAAAGGGTCTGGTGGCGCTGGTAGTCGCAAACCGATGAGCCATTCCACTCCCTACCCGGCCCTACACGACACCAAAACGAGTGAGATGAGCCGGACGAGCAATATAAAAATGAATTTTCGAGGAAAATCAACATCTTCGGAGCCGAAGACCGGAGAAGGAAGTCCAGCCTAGAGACCAGTCCAGAAACCAGTCTGAAACCGAAAACTTATGAGTCGAGGTGCAGAGGAAGAAGTCCAGCTCAGAAACCAGTCCTGAAGCCAGTTCTAAGTCGAAGTCCGGAGAGGAAGTCCAGCTCCAAAACCAGTCTAAAAGCCAGTCCAGTAACCTGAATTTATTAACCGAATCCTTTAACTACACCCAGTTCACCTGAAAATTCTAGAAATCCAGTCAACACTGAATTAGCCTGGGGTGACCTGCGCTTTGACAGTTTAATCCAGTAATTACTTTCCGTTTAACCCTGAATTTGCCTGGGGTGACCCGCGCTTTGACAGTTTAATGCAGTAATTACTTTCCGTTCGACCCTGAATTAGCCTGGGGTGACCCGCGCTTTCACAGGATAATCCCGTAAATGATTTTCCGTTCCACACTGATTTAGCCTGGGATGACCCGCGCTTTCGTTCAGTGGAATCCTGCCTTTAGCTATCCCGAACATTTAAAACGTATTTACGTATTTTCTCCTGACCTGGAAGCCACCACATTGAAAATAGTTTAAATAATTTACCACGGATATAGCAGTACTATTTTTATTAGCCTGGGGCGACCCGCGCTTTCATTTATTACTCGCTTTAATAATTCCAACAAATCCACGATTCCGGCGAAAGCCCGAACATTTCACCACCACGCCGCGATCGCGACCAGCGAAAATCACTGCAGCGCCGGTAGAATTCGAATCATTTAGTTATTCCCGTTATAGGTAACCGGAACGAATTTCCTTTATTGCTAGGTCACCGAAAACACGAGTCCGAAGGGAGCTGCGAGTAACCCCGTTTCTTCCATTATAATAATAAAATTTATTTAGTTGTTTAGCAGCTGTGTGGCCTTCAGAGAGCGAGCGTGCTAACCCAGCTGGGAGTTCGTCTACGGCAGCGCGTCGTCATCCGCTTCACCCGCGCGGAACGTGTGCAGATTGTCTGCATTCCAGGGCCGGGCCAAGGCAGCTTTTATTTTCGTTTTAGAACACCGTATTTTAGTTTTATTATTGTATATATATTTACATCCAGTATTTTAATTTAAGGTAGAATTGTAAATAAATAGGAATAAAACTGGTGATCCGATAAATAATGTTTATTCCCAGTGAGCTCTGGCTCTGAGTTTACCCGGCACCAGGCCGGACTATTACAACCTTTGTACAATTTACAACTTAATTCCGCATGCCCTGCTTGTCAATGTTTCCGTATCCAAACTCGGGGGAATTAGGTATACTGAATTATGTTTTATTACTGTGCGTTGTAAATACTTAACAGCTAATTTTAAAAATAATATTGGGATTTGCTAGGAATTTCTATTTAATTTAATTATATTAATCTTCGACTGATCAAACTTTTTTAGCTGCGGTTGTAAGATTGTGGTATGTCATTCTGGAAATTCTCGTACAAATACAATAAACTATAACAACTATTAGTAAATTATTGCTTGCCTTAATACTGTTTTACTAACTTGGCTGCAATGAATTTATTTGCTTCGCCGATACGTTTGCTCTTAATATTTTGCTGAAAAAATTATGAAACAAAGTATTATCTTAGATAACGTCGTACAAGCTGAATTATCTCTTATTACTTGATAATGTACATATTTAACCATTAATGAATCAAGAAATAATAATAATGTTAACCATGTATGTACAGTCTAATACTGATGTTATAACTTAGTTATATGCAAATTTTTTAGGTATACGTACAGTTGACAATCGATTTATATCTACAACAAACAGTTCTTATGTGATAACTTGATCGTTTTACAAGAAATTACCATATTATGAGCATACTCTTTGGCTTCTAAGTAATCTATACTGGTAGACATAGCTACATGTATATAAAACAATACAATTGGGTTTTTTCTTCCCGCTTAGAAATCCATATAATCATGTCAAAAAATCCTGAAACCCAAAAAAATGACAATTGTAGTAATATTTCAAATTTACCAGGTTTCTTTTTCAACCAACTTTATTAGCAATCGGAATGGTCACAGTAATTATATGAGCTAATTTTGTGTTTCAAAAATATGAAAGATGGTGCCAACTAAGTAGTCTTCCCTTCCCTTGCCAACAGGCAAATAACATGGCAACTATAATCACGCTTTCTTTAATTTAATCAAATTGATCAATGCTTCAATTTATTTAAATTTTAAGTAAGATGTTTTAATATAACAAATTTGTTGCTTATTTTTCGTAGAATGCCGCGGAAATGCGGTTGCAGCCTACAGTTTATATTTCAGGAGCTATCCAACTAGAGTGTAACTGTATAAACAAATGTTTAGACGCCTTGAGACTTCTGGAAGAACGAAGGTGAAAAATAAACTAGCAGCGTTAGAGGCACGGAAGAGGTTCTCTATCTAAGTCTAAGAGACCTTTGCAGACGTGGGGATACTAGTAGAAATTCAGTTAGAAGAATCACACTTCCTCCATGAAAATTTAGCTGGAAAATGTTACTTGCATTTCTTACAAAACATTTTGCCTGAGTTGTTGGAAGACTTAGAACTCAATGTACGACAAAAAAATTGTACCAACGTAATGGCTGTCCTGCTCACTAAAGTTGGATCGTTTTTAAAACGAATTAGAAAATGTGTGGCAGTGGATAGTAGCAATTTTGAACATTTTCTTAATTAAATAAATTGATCATAGTTGCAATTACTGTAAAGTTGATCTCTGACTGTGGTAATTAACCGATTTACTAATATTTATTACATCTATGTAAGTACCTTATTTCTAACATACAAAAATATGTATTCAACTTCAGAATAAAATACAAATAAATTCACCAAAAACATACAGGGTTATGAAGGAAATTTGGCTTCGCATTCTTCAGTGATATAAGATTGGATGTAATCAATATAATCGTTACTTATTATTTTATATAATTTCCTGTTTGTCTATTTGCGTTAGTAAGAAGGCTTTAATGTATTCCTTTAAACTGAAAACGGAGTGTTTTTACATTCTATAAACCAAGTTTTCTATCTACACACTATAATTTAGAATTTCCGTTTCAAAACTGTATTGTATATATTTAAAGTAAGTAATGGAGTCATTTGTCATAATACCATAGGTTAAAATATTAAAATTTGCAAGCTAGATGCATTATATGCACCATACATTTTAACTACACGTGCTGCATAGACTTTGAAACTCGGTACGTAAATCGGGGTCACTTTGATCTTCGGGGTGACTTTGATATTCCGAGGTCTTTGATCAGTACCATCTCGGTTTAAATTTCCTGCCTCCTACACTTTGTATTTACAGTAACTTGTAGTAATTTTCAATAAATGAGGGAAGCAGTATTTTTCTGATTATTTCAAAATAACCGAAGCTGAAAATCTTAAAGTACTGTTTATTTATACTTTCTTTTATAATATGAACACAGTAGGGTTGCAGTGAGGTCCGTAATTTACGTTATTCTGTAAATGTCATCCATCTGAGGTTTTAAAATCAATAAAAAAGGCTTCAGTATTGAAATTTTGTGTTATAATTCCGTCATACCCTAGATTGTGGCATTTAATCTTTCAGTGCTGACGCCTCTTATTGAGACACCACTGCCTGCGCCTAGTCCAGCAGACCCAGAGGTTTAGAATTACTGTTTGAGAATGTAACATATGATTTAAAAAAAAACTTTTTCTGCCTATTTTTATACTGTGCTACATTTTGACTACTTTGATGATTGCGCAGTGCATATTACTTTAATTTGCTTCAAAATTTTCGGAAAAATTGATTAATGTGTTTGTTGTGCTAATTCAAAAACACGGTTGAAGTAAAAAATTGTAAAAAGTTTAGCTTTATTAGGAAATTAAAAATACATTCAGTGGCTTATAAAAAACATATTAAGACATTAATTTTAATGGTTATTAGAAACGTATATGATTTATGAATTGATGGCAGCTACATTTAGAAGAGAGTAAAAAACTACCATTGGCCATCTCCTAGTGTTTCTTACCACATTATAGGTAGCACACAGTTTTTCTACTGTGTCTACCCAACCGTTTGTTGAACTATAAAACGTAATTATTTCGGGCCCATTCTTCTCTTCTGTAGGCGCATCAATAGCTTCGTCATGGTGCATGCTAGATACTAGTACAAGATTCTTATATTTTTTAGGGACGTAGGAGACAATTGTTTTGTCCTCTTGGAATCCAAACATACTTGAACCGACTTGGCGTCTTTTAGTATTTATGAATTCAGTTGGGAGTTCCCTTTTATTTTTTCTGACGGTTCCTACATCATTTAGTAGAGACGAAACCAGCCCAAATGTGGTAAACCAGTTGTCACACGTCAGATTTCTGCCTGTATCTGAGATGGGAGCACTCAATCATTTGACCACACTATCTGGAGAATTGTTTATCCGGTATGGCTATGAACCCTCAGGTTATTGTCCTACATAAACTTCAAGTTTTGGGTGTACCATGTTTTTGCATCAACAAGAGCGAATATTTTAATGCCATATTTCTTTGGCTTGCTGCGTATATACTGTTTAAATGCACACCTTCTTCTAAATGCCTCCAATTTTTCATCTATACTTGCTTATTCACTAATGGTGTAGGAGAGTTTGCAATTTTGAACAAAAATATCAAATAATTCCCTTATTGGTGCTAACTTGCCTGCGTCTCTTCGACTTTCGCTTGTGTCGAGATTATCAAAACGAAGATGTCTGAGTAAAAACAAAAAGCGGCCCTTAGATATGGTCAACCAAAACCTTTCCATACCAGTTCCAGTACGGTCCCATAATTCATCTGTACTCAGTCGACTGCTCTTTAGACATCCGAGCAAATAAAGCAACCCTATTAATGCTCTAATTTCCATTAGACCAGTCAGTTTAGCACCCCTTTCTCTTGCATAATTTGAAGTAGAGCTGGCAACCGGATTCGGATTTTCGGATATCCGGATTTTTTTTATGCGAAGATCCGGATTTTGTGAAAGCTAAAAATCCGGTATTCGGATTTATCCGGATTTCGGATTTTAGGTTTATATCCGGATTTCGGATTTCTCACACAGATTCGGATTTCTCGCAGAGATCCGGATTTCGGATTTCTCACGGAGATCCGGGTTTCGGATTTCTTATAGAGATCAGGATTTCGGATTTTTTTTTAAATCAATTTGGAATTAGGATATCTTATGTCGATTCGAGGCGGCCGTAGGCTAGCGGTTAGCGCGTTAGACTTCTACGCTGAGGGTCCTGGGTTCAATTCCCAGTACCGGAACATCGGATTTTTAACGGCCGTTCTCCCTCGCAAGGCAATGGCAAACCAGCGAGGTATTCTGCCTAGTAAATCTTCTCTGGAGTAGAAGTGTTTACACTTCCCGTGGTTCGGAGCCCACGTTAAGCTGTAGGTCCTCTATGTCTGTGGCACTCTAAACGCGCAACACAGGCATAGGAGAGAAGATCGCTACGTCTCGTAAGAGACAAAGCACACTAAGAAGAAGATGTCGATTCGGATTTCGGATTATCTATACGAATTCAGATTTCGAATATTGTTTCTATACAGATATCGGATTTTAGAATATCCGAAGAATATTTTATTTCATACTTTTTAAGGAATGCAACATCTTAACTCCGCGAATTCGTATTTTAAAATTCGAATTTTTAAAATGCAGTTTTAGAATACTCAGATCGTCAGATTATATGACGGTATGAATTTGAATTTTGCATGTTGATTAGAGCTATTACTTTTTAAAAATTAAATTTTATTTTAATTTTTAAAGTTAAGGTTTTATTTAAATACGGTTTGCTGGTTACCAAAAAGAGCTTGATTCAGCTACTTAAATTGTGTATCATCCAATTCAGTCTTACAACGTTATCCTACTGAAAAGACTACACTCACCAATTTTAATTTGTGGCGATAAGTGCATATACTTTAATTGCTAGTGCTGGCAAACGATTCCGAGTCTAGAATCGGAATCGCTTCTTTAGCTTTAAGAATCGGTTCTGCAGCATCATTAAAACCGATTCTCGAGTCTAGAATCGAAATCCGATTCTAGAATCGAGAATCGAAATCCGATTCAAGAATCGAGAATCGAAATCCGATTCTAGAACCGAGAATCGAAATTCGATTCTAGAATTGAGAATCGAAATCCGATTCTAGAATCAAGAATCGAAATCCGATTCTAGAATTGATAATTGAAATCCGATTGTAGAATGGAGAATTAAATTCCGATTCTAAAATCGAAGATTTATTTTCGATTCTAAGAATTGAAAATTGATTTCCTAATCTATAATCTACGATTCATTTAGTTTTACAAGAATCTGTTTTCTACTCTAAAATCGTCAACAAAGATTCGTTTTCGGGTTGAAGGATCGCATAAACAAAGACAAAATATTTCGGAGTACTGATCATAATCTTTCGCATCCTTCTTACTAAGGTAATCTTAAGCTTCCTGTTTAAATAGGGGTTTTAAATGCACAGTATACTCATGTGCCCAAACCTTTTCTACGTGTTGTAAGCTAGTGTTTAAAATTACATTATTTCATCGGAAGCTTAAATTAGGCAGTGCCCTTTGTTTATGAAAATGTATACAAGACGTTTTATTAACATTCACCATTGGCATTGACTGCCTTTGTTATTTATTTTCATCTTGAATCTTGTAGTTCCTTCACCGTTTTTGCAGATACCGCTAACCAGGTAGCGTCTGCATATAGTACGAGCCAATCTGTTTCGACAGTGTTGTTTAAGTCGTTCACAGAACGAATATAAAAAAGAGGACCCAGAACTGACCCCTGGGGGATTCCCAAGTCCACCACGAATTTATCTGAATACTGATTAGCTACTTTAATAATCGTATCTCTACCATGTAAGTACGACATTATAAGGTCATTCACGACACCCCGAACTTCCATGTGATCAAGTTTATTCCAAAGAAAAGCGTGATTAATTAAGTCGAATGCACAGGATAAGTCGAAAAAGATCCGCGAGTTTATGTTTTGGCATTGCAATACTAAAACTCCTCTTTCACGCCTCGAATGTGCAGATGTACGCTTTTAATTTTAAAAGTAAATTCAAGTTTCAATAAAAGTGATCAACTATCTAAAAATTAAATATTAAATTAAAACAAATGGCACGACATGTTGAATATTGGTACTTGTTTAAATAAATGTATGAAAATTACTGCCGTAAGGAAGTTCGTTTTGTTAACCTAACGAAAATACTGTCGAAATAATTATATAATAAAAAACAAGTAACCGAAGTTAACTGTCTTTTTAGTAGCTATACAGAAACTTGTCTAAATTTACAATCACAAGGCCGACGCTAGGGTACAATAAGTAGGCACCATAGCGTTTGACCAGGGGTCTTCTTGGAAATGCTTAAATGCTTTACAGAAATATACAAATGAATGACCACTATCCCAGCTTCAAAATACCTTTTCGTGGAATGGGTGAGACAGGTTTATTAATAAAGGTAGACCGCAATTTTACAAAGTGTTACGTAAGAAACTACATTAACATATAAAATTTTTAGAAAGAAATTTATCTAACCCAGCTTGCTTACATGATTATTGTTTATTGAATTTTAATATTAAGAGTTATGTTTTATTTGTTAGGTCATTCGGTGTAATAATGTTTCTGTTTATAAGTAGTTTTTTTTTTATTTTATGGTTATAATTAGTATTTTATAATAATTGCAAGAATGAAACTTATAACTAATAAGTTCTCTTATAAATTTTTAATGTTTTATGTGTACTTTTATTAATATTTCCGTCATATCCATCACTATTTAGTGGAAGGGGGGTAATAGCCCCGTTTGCCAGGAGCGTGCTGGCTTTGTACACCCATTTTTTTCTGCCTTGAAATTATCGTTTTATAGATTTTGCGCCGACGCGACTTTAAATAACGAATACATCCAGATAATATATTTATAACAGATTTATCGATAATTTTGAATAATTAAGTTGAAAATGAGGAACTTAGACATAGGCAGCGATTTTAGTGGAATACGCATATACCTACAATTCTTATTTGAATTAACTGCATATTCATACAAATTCTACATGCCAGATTAATGCAGACTGTATTTATGTAAATTTACTTAAACGTTTAATTTAATTTATTAAATACACGCTCGCAAATAAATTCAGAAAACGGATTTTTGCTTAAATCCGAATATCGGATTTAAAAAAAATCCGGATAGCGGATTATTTAGGGTAAATCCGGATATCGAATTTTTCGGGTGTCTCCGGATATCGGATTCTTCGGATAAATCCGGATAGCGGATTTTTCGGATGAATCCGGATAGTAAATTTATCGGATGCGGATTTGCAAGACGGATTTTATCCGGATAGTAAAAATCCGGCGGATTTCGGATAATTCGGATACCGGATAATTTAAAATCCGAAATCCGGATTTTAAAATGTAACGGATTTGACAGCACTAATTTGAAGCAAGTTTTGCCATTAATTTATTTGTATTTTCTAAAATTATATTGAGTATTTCATCGGAAAAACATCATGTCCAGCTCTCTAGAACAGTGTTGGCATCTTTCGCTTTTACTCCAGGGAGATGTATGACCTTATTTGCCTGTCGTTTTCTAACATTTCTGTTTGGAACATATTTTTTGCATCTTGTTGTCCCATTTTTTCCAATGCAGACAGGAACTCTAGCCTTTTTTACAGGAATTATATCCTCGTCATCACTTGAATTAGCATCTTGTTCTGTATCGCTGTCGGAAAGCTGTTCCATAACAATGTCTTCCTCATCCTCCGATTATTCATCAAAATTTTCTTTCTAACAAACGAAGTAAATGCGCTTGCTCTTGTTCGTAATTTATTGTTTCTAAATCATTAAATATTTTAATACATGGCCCTCATTAGAAAATTAAGAGATAACTCACCAATATGAAATCGAAACGAAAAACACAATATTTCAAAAAAGTAGATATCGTTACAGACTTTTCGTTAAATAACTCGTAGACGTAAACAACCCACACAACAACACCTGCTGGGGTGATACTGAAGCCGAAAATAGAAAGCTAGAAGAGAGAACAGCCATGTAACTCACTCCACCCTCAGATAATCAACAACAATGGGCGCGCTGGGTCTGTGAGACTTGGCGCCAGCAGTGGAAGGTTAAGTATGCAGATGCCAGTATGTGCCCAAAATTATCCTAGATGCTAGTTAAATTCCTACTATCTAAACTACTGTTAAACTTTAATTTTTTTGTTAATAGACAGTAGATAGAACTGATAGTGATGGTTTACTAGTAGCATAGGCTAATAAATATTAGCCTATGCTAGTAGTCAATTGTTGTTTGCATCGTTTTTCTGAAGAAGCAACACCGATTCTACTTGCTCGCTGTATAGGTTACCACATAGCTTTAAGTCGTCTTGGTTGCCGTGTAATATATTAGCTGGGCTTGCATTTTCGCAACTTATGCGTGGTTAACTCAAGCAGAGCATTCTGCATGTTGAATTACCAGATATAGCGCGATTGGTCACCCCGAAAGCAAGAGGTTACATAGATCATTGTTCATTTTCTATGTTACGAATATACGAAAGTATTGCATTTGAGAAAACTTTGTACATTGAGATATATATGAATCGGCCAAAAACTTCTTTTATTCATTGTTGTATCTCGTCTGCGAGATCTTTCGTTATAAAATATATCGAATTCGTATGAATTAAGATGTATTATCATACAGTCGGGTTGCCTGTAATTTTAATCCCAGAATGATATGCATGATTTAAAAATGTATGAAATACACAGGATGTCCTATTTGAATAAAGCAAGCAGGAATCATTTCCGGCGAAACAGAAACTGTAAGATAATTATATTTAGTGTTGAATGGAATGCTGTTATATACATAGCAAAGAATGAAAATGTCACTGTTTTATATTAATAAATAGGGAATATGCCGTGAAAGTCACGTATGATCACAATCACTGGTTATCCGTACAAATGGCCACAAGTGGAGTTTGTATTCCTCAGTCGCGTGCAACCTATAATAACGATTTGTAAGCGGCAATTTTTGAAGCACCTTGCTGAAACTCCTAAATTCACAGTCTTTTGCTGTTTTAGTTCTTAGGTTATATTTATTCGTGTTATCATCACTTAAAAACTAGTAATTTTAACTGATTTTTCCACCTTCACTAATTATAATTAATGTGAATGCGAGAGACAAATATCGATCGCTTATTAAATACTTTTGTTACTACGCTACTGAATGTGCAGATTAACAATAGCTCAAACAATCTGCTGCTCCCTCAGATGTTGGGCGTAAGTTAAATAGATATGGAACTACATACCATTTTTGTGAATTAAATTCATGCTGTTCCATGTTCCACGCCCGAAATTGAAAGGTATAACGAGCTGCATAGCGGTACATATTTTAGCAATTGAATACTTTATATACATAGAAAGTTTTGAACCGACCAAATATAATATTTTATTATCCATAACTACAGTCTTATTGAACACCTAAAAGAGTCTATAGACATTACATTGTAACTAATCGAAACCAAGGATGTATTGTATAGTTCGCTTCCATAAAGTACAGAAAGGGATCAGTAAAAATACACAATTCCGAAATAATGTTCCAGCAGCATAGTTACAAAGTTCTTGAAAAGGAAAATTACAAGAAAAGTAGGCATATAAATCCACTTTTTAAAAATAACTAGTTTACACAAAAAATTTTTGAGATTATTACACCGACACGAAATCACTGTGTACTTTTGCACAAAAAATTCTCAGCAACCGCACTTAAACAAATTTACTAAGAATTTGCCTGTACAATATGAATGATGGCTCACACAACACTTTTGCATTTAGGAAGTCACAGATTGTGTGTTCAGATTATTGCTACAGTGGATAATAGGGGCGATTCCCACTACTGTATGTTTAGGAATGTTATTTCTGACGGTTTGAATTAATCTCTCGCCTATCATTCGTGCTACGTGATTCTCCCTTTCTTAATTTCATCTAATAGTTAACTAGTTGGTCCTCGCGCTAATGCCAAATATTCTGGCGTTCCATGTGCACCCATTTGTTCATAGTTGATGTTCCTCATTGCACATTTATGTAATTCCAATGATTTTTGTTAGTTAAATCTTTTCTGCAGAAAATTTGGCTAGATATATCAATAAGTGGACGCGACTGCCTCCCTGGACTTTCCCATACTGGAAACTGTTCATATCATCTTTATTCAACAGTAGAGTTATTTTCCTCAAAACGGTTGTTCAAGTGCTATCCTAAAACCTTGCCTCGTAACGAACAGACTTACAAGGTTTGTAAGAATTCCCGCCAAATATCTGCGGTGCCCCTTAATTTCCTTTTAATATGCAACCAGGCATACTTCATTCTCTACTATATACGTCGCGCGGTCTAACTAGTACCGATCGCTGTTGCTACCGAGGTAAAATTTTCTAAGTCCCTGGAAATTATATTTTGTAGGGCATAAAAAATCGATTTTTTTATTTTCGCGGAAAAAGATTCTTTGACGCAAACAAATAACAACCGTTAGAATAAAAAAAATATTTTTCTAAAAAAGAGGGGGGAGGGGGCCGGTGCGCTTACATATATCCACGAGTGTAATATTTCTTTGCATATTCATATGCTCCATTACGTACTGAGCGATTCAATGAAAACCCCAGCTTCCTATCTTTTTTCGTTTATTAATTAAAGGAGTTTGAAGTTTCAAACTTCCAAGCTTCGTAGAGGGCGCCACAGGAAAATTACGGAGTTCTTCAAAAAACATATCGATAGCCCCTTGCGAGATCTATCGACATATGAAATTTAAAAAAATTTCTTGGAGCAGTTTTTGAGAAATAATTTTTTGAAAATTTCCAAAATTTTGAAAATTCGTAATTTAGGCCCCTTATAATTTTTCAAAAAACTTTTTATATCACCTCATTTTACCCTTCATATACTTTTCAGAAAATAAAAATCATTTGAATCGATTCATCCGTTTTCGAGTAATTGGGCGTTAAACTCAAAATCTTCAAAAAATCATAGCGCCCTTCAGTTTAAAGCTAGCTAGTTCGGCAAAAAACTAACAGATTTGTCTTATGACCCTCTATCGTTATCCGCGATAAAAGTTTCAAAATTGTAATCACGAAAAAAGTGATACCAAAAAAAACATGCGTAACTTCCGCTTCCGGTTTCGGATTTTTTTGAAAAGCTTATTTTTTCGATGAATTTTCGATACAGCCCCGCATTCCAAAGCGCATCAAAATCGGAGCAATACTTTCGGCTGTAGGAGCGTCACATACGTACATACGTACCCACCCACAGACAGACATTTTTTAAAAACCACTTTTTTGGGTTCCTAGAGACCCAAAACGGATATATCCGTTAAAATCTCGATTTCGAAAATTTTCATGATTTCAATACTTACCCTATACCTATAAGGTATGGGAAAGTAAAAAAAATATAATAGGGATGTCTTGTAACGTAATGGTAACATGGTAATGTATAAAAATATTTCTAGGCATATCGGTATCATTCTTTAATTATACCAGAAACGTTAACCATTACAGCCACGTTTGCTACTTTAATATAACTAGTAATAGAAACAGTTGCCTATGAATGTAAACGGTATAAACAGGATGCCTTTATCGCACAAACTTCTTAGAACTAGGGAGCTTGTAACAATATAATATATAAATATATTTCTTAGACACATTACTACTATTTTTAATTCTACGTACTAGTTACTTTAGCTATTGCAGTCACTTTTACTAATATAGCTTAACTTGTAATAGAAACAGCTGTGTATAGATGTAAACGATACAGAAAAGATGTCCTCCCTATACAATCTTCTTATAAATAGCGAAATTGTAACTCAATGGTAACATGGTAAAGTAGTAAAATATTTCTAGGAATATTGGTATCATTTTTTTTAATTACACCCGAAACGTTACCCATTACAGCCACGTTTGCTACTTTAGCATAACTAGTAATAGAAACAGCTGCTTATGAATGTAAAAGGTATAAACAGGATGCCTTTTTCGTACAACCTTCTTAGAACTAGGGAGCTTGTAACGCGGTACTAACAATGTAATGTATAAATATATTTCTAGACACATTGCTCCTATTTTTAATTACACGTACTAGTAATATTAGCTATTGCAGTCGCGTTTACTAATATAGCTTAACTAGTAATAGAAACAGCTGTGTATAGATGTAAACGATACAGAAAAGATGTCCTCCCCATACAATCTTCTTATAAATAGTGAAATTGTAACTCAATGGTAACATGGTAAAGTAGTAAAATATTTCTAGCCATATTGGTACCATTTATTAATTATATCAGATACTTTGACCATTGCTTATGAATGTAAAAGGTATAAACAGGATGCCTTCTTCGCACAACCTTCTTATAACTAGGGCGCTTGTAACGCGGTACCTAGTACCAATGTAATGTATTAAAATATTTCTAAATATGTTAATGCTAGTAGTAGCAGCAAGATTTAACATTGGAGCCACGCCGTGCTACCCTTGCATTACTAATATCAGAAATAGCTGATCGTTTTACAATGTAATGTTATAAAAACTTACTTATACAAGCTTCATATATTCACAACAGTTAAATAGCAGTAAAGATGTAAAATTGTATGAACACCCATCAAAAAGTTGGATATTCGCAATTATTGTAAAATCCACATCTTAGCAGTTTTCTAAAGATTTAAATTTGGTGTCTTGCGAACTGCCCCACAATTTCAGGCAAAGCTAGCTGCTAGCTGAATAACTTTCTAAATATAGATACAAAACAAAATTTTTTGAGGAATAATGTGGTGTACAAGCTTTATAAATGTATAAGGATAAACAATTCTAATGGAATTTTGTAAAAGCTTTATAATAACGCTTTAATGCAAAGACTGCTATAATTATGAACGATTGTCATTCTTACACGTTTTAATAGTAATGACAGGGTATAGTTTCGAGTCACAATAACGCTGAATATGGTGTGCGCTCACTTACTCGCTACTGTTTGCTCGCCTGCTGTTTGCTCGCGGATCTCTTTGCTCGTCACGCCGGGCTTATACTTGACGAGCAATTTATTCTTAGAGTAAAATATTAGCTGTAGACGTTTAGTACATGCTGTTGGTAATACTCAAAGAAGAGTTGCTTGTTCTTGTATTTGAATTGGTATATATGCTTATTATTTTTATCCTAATAAAATTATGTATGTAGTATATATTTCCATATTATTGTTAAGTAATAACTTCTCGAATCATCGTTAAAATTGCTTTATTGATATTAAAAGCAGCATTTCCAAAAGTGTTAATATACAGTTGTCCACTCAGGCCACTTCCATAAACAGATGTTTCCTTAAAATATCAAAATCCATTTAAAAAAGTATCGTAACTCGCTTCTTATATCGATGGTATCTGAAAACAGAAGGTGTTAATTATGAAGCAAAAGATGTCATCATCATCATCATCATCTGACATGGAGCTGACTCGAGAGTCGATCCTGGATACGCCAGGCCCACCCCATGCCAGTAAGGTGGGTAGGAATTTTCGGGATAGGGCGGGATCGGGTGGGGCATTGCACAACGTTAGCATGCCTGCAATGTATACCGCAAGGCACCGCTGTTGA
>JABXWE010007161.1:0-18597 GCA_014611495.1 Limonius californicus
CCAGACTATTCGTGAACCATTGCGATTACTCGTGTATACTTACGATTGCTTTGTTCCTTGACTTTATTTCTAGTTATTGCATAGCAGTACGACGCGACGACGCGCTTATGTTATTACTACTAGTCTGTTTTCGGCTCGCGAATATTTTGCGTAGCTCGTGGAACCTCGCGATTAATAACGAGTCTGAATCACAAGCATTCCCGAATGTTAATTGTACAAGTATCTACGAGTCGTGTGGGAGGTAGGACTGGGCATTGGCTATACTCGTAAATAATCGCACTCGTGAATATTTGCGATGTGTCTGGGACCGGCTTTAGGTGTAGTTAGTTTAAGTTGTATTGAGGGTAGCCAATAAGCCCCAGTGACTTCAGGGCCTAACAAAAAATTTCTCTGTTTCTACAAAACCGTTATGCTTTAAATTAGTTGTTCTGTTTCAATTTCATCAATTTAAAGTAATTACTTTAACTTAAATAATTCATACTATCCCAAGCTTCTACACATCTATAGGTAGCTCTGATTCTAGAGAGTACCTAAACTGCCAGCTCTTATTAAAGAACTCTTTATTACAAACCATTTCGTAAATGTGTTGGTATCATTTTTGGGCTGAATACTATACCGTACGAATGAATCAATGAACTTTTTACCAAGGGATGTTACAGTTATTCCAATGTACCAATAAGGATTGCAATAATCGCCCGAGATAAAACAACATACCAAATAAGTAACACAGAAAGTGACAGCGGGATGAGCGACATCCGCTGTTAATCGAATGAACTGCAAAAGCATATCAGCTAGTTAAATTAACAGAATTAATTCAATGAACCGCCGCATCTTGTTTTATTTCGATAATGCTACACCGACCGGTTTTCATTACCAGTGGCAGCATTTCATACTATGAGAAAAAATAAATTTACAACCCGGTTTTTCCCACAGAACGTCAGATAAGTTCGTCCTTGCTGGTTAATATAGCTGAGTCTTCCTCCTGCTACAGTTACTTATAATTGCTATCTATCAGCTTGCGGTAATGCTAATATACAACACAGCTAGAAGAAGGTGCAATTCAGATTATTTTGCACAAGAAAGAAGTTGTAAAATATAAAGAAAAAAATATGCTCAGCTATTAGGTGAGAATACAGTATTATTGGGGAAATTTAAACTACTCAAAATCTTCCTGTACCCAAAACTATTTTTACGAAAACAGCACTAGATATAATATATTATAAATAGTTATTGCGTAGTATTTAGCAAGCTATAATAAATAATAGTTATTTGAAATATCATAAAGCATTATAGATATTATTGTACCAAAATATATGATCTCACATTTATCAGACTTCCGGTATCGAAATAACAGTTAACAGATGGAGAAAAATTCTAACGTACTACTACTTCTGCAGATCTAGATAAGCAAATTCCGTTCATATGTTGCAATTAGTTTAAAAGCATTTAACAAGAGCTATACAGGGTGGTCCGAAGTTTAGAATTCAAATTCAAGAGAATTGATACATGTGGCAACAGCAATAGTTTCGTGTATAAACTTATATCGAAAACTGAGATACAGGTTTTAAAGTTACATAATTGTATTTTCATAGACTAACTTCAAATTGCAACCAGGGGCCAGCTTTTTGTTAGAATCCAACACGTTTCTCTCTCCTTTATCTCTTCTTCAAGCTATATCGATTAGACTCCCAATGGTCACCATCGCTGCCTGTTTTGCGCGTTCCTCCTCCAGTCTTTTCCTTCTATCCCGGAAATATCGTCGGGTCATCGTGTCTTAAGTCCACCGACGCTTCTTTTTCCCATGCGTGGTCTCCAGTCTGTCATCTTTCTAGTCCATCTATCATCTCGACGTCTGTGGCCGGCCCATCGACACTTCAGTTTCGCAATTCTGGTAGCAACGCCAGTGACTTTTGTAGAACTTGTAACCGATTGATTTGTTTTTGTATCCCGCGATATTCCTAACATACATAAATCTTTCCATAGCTCTTTGGTTTACTATTAATTTTTTTATCAATCCAGTTGTTAAAGACCTTGTTTTGGAGGCATACGTTATAACTAGTAGCAGACATTCTTCATATACCTTAGTGTTGAGACACTAGAGTTGTATCTAAAACCTCCCAATACACTCTATGAACAAGTTTATTATTTATATCAGTTCATAGATTGGAAGATGTCAAAAATCTACTGTAAGGGGTTGATTGTATTTCAAACTGCTCAATAACTTTTACTTATTCTATACAATTAAAAACTATTCAGTTTTAAAATAATAAATTAACGAGATTCAAAATATATTTTGTAACAACGTTAAGTTCGAGCTTCAAAATTTGTTTATTACTAACATTTTGTTTTGTAATTGACGTTCCCTGTAAATGTCGAAATTTCAATTGGACGACTGGACAATGTTTAGAAACGTAGAGTTTCTCGTATAAGTTTATACACCGTACTCCTATTATTGGAATGTGTTTCATCAGTCCTAGAAGTTTGAGAGGTAAACTTCGGACCACCCTGTAAATCTAACAATATAAATACAGATATTTCAGTTTACGAAATATTTTAAGTTGACAGACAACCTAGTTTGCATAAGAACGGCGAACAAAGCAAACTCTTTATAGACTATGAGCAATCTGTCAGGCAAGATTAAAACTTTTAAGGAATTATAAACTTTTGACAGTGAATACGGAATAACCTTTATTGGTTTTAAAATTGCGTTTTGGGAAAAGTCGGTCAATAACCGAATTTGAAGTATTTAGGTCGAAAGAGTTCGATAAATAAGATCAAATAATCTAAGCTTGCTTCTAAACTGTTTGGAAAAGCCTGAACCGATCGTAAAAATTTGGACATTCGTTTTAAATAACTCCGGGGAAAATTTATACCTCCACTTCGGGCGAATTTAAGTTCAATAAACTTTAAAGACTGCGACGTGCGTTGTTGACCGAAAGGGAGCTACAAACGGGCTTGTACAAATAGTGAAACTGAAATTTCTCACAACGTCGGATCTGATCACATGAATCAATAGTAAACTAACTGGTGCGTTGCGATGCTTATTTAATGATTAAATATTACTTGAACAAATATTAGTCGTTAACCGTGTTTATTCACTAGCAGCCAGAGTTGTATCCAAATGTAAATGGGTACGCAGAAGTACTATAGCCTCAAGATGGGAGCGAAACATTTAAAACACAGTTTGTTAAGATCTGCATGCTATGAAACGCTCATAACACGCAACTTCATACACTTTTTATGTGAAGAAAATAATGCGAATAACTGTTCTGTTGGTGTCGAATCTCAGCGTGGGATTTATCATACAATGAAAGAGCAATCCGGCAAATTGTTATATACAAGAGAACGAAGTCTTCATTAAATAATTTAAAAGAAGATTCGTTTCAGTATCTTCTGTTCTGATCTAATAATTGTGTTAATAATTTAATACTAAAAAGTTTATAATACAAATGACATACGACCGAAAGATTTAATATATTCGCTTTATTTTAAAAACTAGTGTATATGTTATATATCCAAAAACAGCAGTGTGGCAGTAGCTTATTATAAATTTCCATAAACAAAGTTGATATGAAACGAGAATTAATATATGGCTTCAATATCCCTTTCCAGACGCACTAGGAAATACTAGGTTTACTACTATGTATATACGAGCGGTATCTATACTGAACTGTTGTCTGCAAACTACACATAAAACAGTAATCAGCAACAAAGGAATCAACACCTTCTCTGCAGGTGAGATTTTGTATTGTATTACATTCACGAGTACCTTTTATTCGACTGATTTTGCTAACGGGGCCTTTTTTTTATAGCAAAGACGGAAATTATAGCGCTGACTTTCTGGGTCTGTAAAAGGTGCATTACTTTTTATGTGCATATTAAGTGACCACCGGCGACTTAACTACCGGTTAAATTTTATTGACTGTTGGCAAACGTAATCGTAATCGTAAATACTTTTATTCCTTCTTCGTAGCAGTAAAGGATAGGATAATAAAAACAGCAACTCTCAGCATTATACATATATAACGGCTAACGGGTTTATTATCTTAAAACGAAGGCGGGTGAACTTAATTTGCGATTCGATAAGCTTTTAGCAAGGCTTAGCAAATTGATGAAGATTTATAAAAGCGTTGCATTCGCAGCGGTCGCCATAACGACGGAATGATCGAAAAATATGAGGGAACACTTCGCTAAATTGAAAATGGTAATGAGATAGGAGCAGTGCTAATAAATCCTGTATTGATCCAAAAACAGTTTCAATATCCAATATCCCTAACAGTCTTTCCGGAAATGCTGTAATGCGGTACTACCGTTCGGTAAAAATGATTGCCACACGTCATACCTGTGCACCAACTAATTTTTTCAATTGTTTATCCAGAGGGTGTCCCACATAAAACTGTATGTAAAGATGCACCAGAAATTGTATTGTTTCAAATTCTATTCCCAAGGATACCTTTTCTAACTAATAAGGTTCTTATTTGCTTTCATTAGTGTTGGTTAGTGTAACAGAATATAATTTTCTCCTGTAGAATTAAGACAACAGTGTAAAAAAAGCTAATTCAGTTATGCCATTTTAATATACCATAGGAACAATTTTGTTGAGATGTCTCATAGACGGAACTCTCGGGATTCAATGGAAAAATATTCTTAATTTTTATTGTTATTGATTTGGCACATCAAACCTATATCAAACAGTCATAACATTACAGATTTAAAAGATTCAATAAGAGAAAAGTACCAATAATGAATTTGCGGCAACTAGCTCAAGTTCTGCTTATCTGCTTAGTGGAAATTCCATCATTACATCTATAGGATGTTGGTTATACAAAGTTAATGACAATTTTAATTATTCTTTTTAAACCGTTTTATCTTCTTACAACCGAAGTTTTAATACATAATGACTTTATAATTAGAAAACATAACTTAATTATTTGATTACCGTATTACTACTGCTATTTCATTGTAGAAATATTATGAAGATTAAATAAACAAATTCAAAGTTCTCTATTTTTTATTACAAGACCGTTGTACCTACCCTGCCAGATTATCATTACTCTGGTGTCAAAATGAACTACTGAATATGTTTCTTACTATTTTTATTTAATTATAAAAGTAGACCTAGTTTTGTTTTCACTAAACCATATTAATAGTAATAAAACAGTAAAGATTTTTAGCCAAACTATGAAATTTGGATAATTGGTTCGCTTCGCTTGGAAAACCTGTATGTAGTGGGTGATTCATAACGTATAAACGCGATTCATATAAACATGGATCGACTTCTGAATAATTACTGAACTGCTTCTTATAGGTGGCTATAAAGTTGTGTGTAGTTCAAACTGCCACACTTTGGTAACCGTTGCGAGTTCAAATGCTGATACGAACTTGTACGACTAATACTTTTGCTGCTTGCGAAATCACCCTTACATATAAAGCAAGTATTTTAAATCCATTCTGTATTCAAATCTGAAGTAAACGATCCATCGAAACTAACAACTTGTTTATTTGTACCACCCGTAGCTGCAACATCGGATATACACAAAGCATGCAGTTAACGAAACACTGGAAATACACTACCAATCTTAATCTTCCACTTTGCTTTGAGAAGAATTTTCAGCTATCTTTTTAATCATGACAAACCAGTACGATAACGATCAACAAGCATAGACTCTAAAAATCATAAAACTGGCTTTAGCTAATATATAATAAAAAAAAATAATTAACGCTGGCTTATTCAAAGGCAGTGGATTGTGCAGCCACCGTTTAGAGAAGTATTTCTAAATTATCTAAAATAGTTGCATATTTGTAACGTACCATTTTCGCATTCCTGTGGTTAATTAATTGTAATACTGTGTGGATGTTTTTTGAGAATTCAGCATTCTAACTCTCGCTTAATGCAATTCCAAATTGGAATTTTATCAGATATTCCGTTTTAACAATGGTATGTGATTTGCTGTACATAAACTTAGAATAAAATTGTATTGTTTTGAAGTACAAGACAAAGTGGGTGTTTCAATACTCCAGAATTTAAAAAATCGTAAGCAGATGTGTGGGAGAAAAAACAAAATACATAAAACCACACGATAAGAAATTATTTAAGCCTGAATCTTATATATTCTATTTAGTTTCACAATGAGCAGATTTGTTTAATATCTACTATAAACAACAGCATTATTTTGATATGATTTGCATATACAGGGTGTTTATTAAACATAGGACAAAAATTCAAGGGGTTATTCCCTGGACTATTCTAAGAATATTTTGTCCTTTGATGATGTTTGAAAAGCCGCTTTGTTTCGAAGATACAGGGCGAAAAAAATTTTTGACAATCACAACATTTTATTACCAAAAATTACATGTAAAGTTTCTTAATCTACAAGAACTGTTGAAAATGACTACCTCCAGCTACGATGCAAGAATCCAATCTTCTCCTCATTGACTGCCGAACTCTTTAAAAAACACCAGGGTCGTTTCTTATTGAGTTACACCCAGCAACTATCAGATTTCATAAATCTTCCACATTTTCCACTGGAGTAAAATAAACTAATGACTTTAGATGGCCCCATAGGAAATAATCCAGGGGGTTTAAGTCCGGAGATGAGCGGGCCATAAGTGAGGTTCACCTCGACCAATCCAGCGATCTCCGTATGTTACTGTTAAAAACTCACCAGCAAGCACACTAAAATGCGCTAGTGCACCATCGTGCACAAACCACATTGCATTTCTTGTTGCCAATGGTACATCCTCCAGAAACTGAGGTAGAGTCTCTTCCAAAAAGTTGTGATACACCTCGCCGGTAAGTCTTCCTGGTAGAAATACCGGTCCAATTAGCCAGTCACCCACAATTCCAACCCAAACGTTCAACGAGAACTGATGTTGAAAACGATCTTCAAGTACCTCATGTGGATTTTCTTCAACCCACACATGGTTATTGTGAAAATTCCTTTTTCTTTGAGAAATTCCCTTCATCGGTGAAAAGAATAAGCGTCAGTAGTTGAGGCATTTGAACCAATGTGTGCAAAAGCCATTGACAGAACGCAATATGTGGAGGACAATCAACAGCAAGAAGTGCCTGAACGCGTTGTATGTAGTATGGGTACAACAAATAGTCCCTAAGAATTTTCCAAACAGTCTCATTACTTACATTCAAAGTATTTGCAATTTTTCGAGTAGAAGTACCTGGATCTTCCTCTACCATGTCCAGCACATTCTCTTCTACTTCTACCGTTCTTACTGTCATTGGCCTTCCTGGTCCTCCACTTCGTTTCAATGTGCCTGTTTCATGAGGCCGTTGATGAATATTTTGAAAGGTTTTTCTATCAGGAACATTCCGGCCAGGAAATCGTTCAATGTACAACCGCCTAGCTTGTAATGAATTGCCATCAGCATGTCCATAAATGAAATGCATGGCAGTCATCTCGGCGTTCGTATAGCGATTCATGATAGAGGACTTCACTAAAAAAATTTTAAGTATTAAAGACACAAAATACAGGTCAATGAGCCAAACGCCAATCAGTCTCAACAAATTCGACACATACAAAATGATCAATCACGAGACGTATTCAAATGAAATCCATGTTTAAACTGATTTTCTTTTCAATGTCTGCACTTGCCAGCTGTTAGTGGATAAAACAGTCGTTCTTAGTAATCGGAATGTTGTAAAGACAACAACGCATTTTGTTTAAATTTTTATACTCGGTAAGCCCAATGTAGTACGCCATACTTTTATTTCGGCTACATTAATAATTTGAAAAATATCAAAATTGGTTTTGTCGAAAACTTGTCTCGCCTTTATCTTCGAAACAAAGCGGCTTTTCAAAAATCATCAAAGGACAAAATATTCTTAGAATATTTTTGCCGAATATTTAATAAACACCATGTATTTAGTATACCTATTATAAATCTAATCCTACGATCTAGAACATGACATTAATTTCAATTTATGAAAAATTTAATATGTGGTCATATTTGATAAATATCTATTGTTGTTAATGTTTTTTATGAATTTTGAAGAACCAGTTTATGGCAAAAGAGATGACAGCAAGTTTTACCTTCTTTGATTTTTCTAATATCAAAAATTATTATTTACATGCTATGCCATTCTGTAAGATATTGCCAATTGCATATGCGTGCGTCATAAATATTTACAGTCTATACCAAATGAAATGGAAAATTATTGAATTATTGTGCATAGGAAATTTATGAATCTTATTTCATTTGAAATGTCCGTTACATGGCAACAGAATGGCTCGTCTATTCACTAGCTATAGAAGCAAGGATATTAAAATTTTACGAGCATCTCTACTAGTTCATGGTTTGCAAGTTCGTTTTCGTACTAATACTCAATAATAATATCGGTACAAGTACTCAAAAACTTCTAGTTTGTATCTGCCCTATTTTTATATAAAGTAATATACAAGTAAAATTGATTCCATTATATAAATAAGAAACAAATTGGTGGTTAAAAATTGCCACGTACAACTTCTACCTACAAGCAATTTTTAAGGTATCTGTCCATTAGTGAATATTTAATGGACAGTTTGCAAACAGCATTTTGGCAACATTTATTGTTAATTCCCTTTACGTGCTATTCCACAACTGGAATAAAAACTTGTAACTGTTCTTTAATTTTGTACAAATTTGTAGAACTCACTTAGTGTGTTATTAGGTTGCTTTGTCTGTCGTATGACATTTCTCGTGTATTGTTGGCACTTGCTACAGCGGCTTAAAAATATCCCAAATATTTGCAATTACCGCTACATAAAGATATTAATTATTTCGACTATCATAATTCCCTCGAATTTTAAATTATATTGATTTAAATTTTAAAGCATTAGAAATCCGCAGTGTTATTTTGGTATACTCTTCCATATTTTAGAAGATTTGCAGGTACGCTCTAACATAAATTGTTATACATACAGTTAATTTTTGTCAAAAGATTTTGTTTAACAAAAATACTACAATTAAAAATATATTTTAAAAACAGTTTCTTTATACTTTACCGAAACCTGAAATCTTTATGATAATATGGTGAATGATATAGCAATGCACACAACAAGAAAAATTATTGTTTCAGGAAACATTAAGCTGCAAGAAAGTCAGGTATTCAAAAATTAGCACTAACACTCCATTAAATGCCCCATTAATCTGCGCAATTTTAAGAGAAACAGCTCTGAGAGTTCTCTGAAGGCAACAAATTTACTATAATTTGGCTTTCTTAATGTTACAAAATTTTTAGAAACCACTTAAACTAAGCTTAAGGTGAGACTTCGTTCCTTAAGGCAATGCTTCTTAGCAGTTATTCCATGTCTTTCGCATAATCTCATGTGGCGAACCCATTAGCGCAACATCAAGAACTAGTTTTCTGCTCGAAATCTCATAAAAGATGAACGAGTTCATCGAATTATATAGTCCAAACAACTTCCCTATTCCTTTCTAAGTTAAATAGATCCAGGAAGACATGTTTGCGAAGAATAATTGATTATAAATAAAATAACCTGTATCGGCGAACGTCTGCTAATAAAGAACTTATTAAAGCTTGTTGTAGGAGTTGTGCAATACTCTCATAGACTAGCAGATATTAATATTTTACGTGGTCGTTTTAAGGAGGTATGTCTGACGTTGTTAAAGTATATCTAATATTAAAAACAACTGGAAATAGTAATTCATTGACTTCTAAGGAATAATGTTTGAACTACATGAACTGAAAGTTTTCAATGCAACTGCTACTGTTAATTTTAAAAATTCCATTTAAAAAACTCTTAACCTCTTACAATGTCCTTACAAATATCCTTTTATTATTACAACCCCGGTCCCACTTCAGTTGGTTCACTTGCAAAATTCCCAATTATTGGCAGTTAATCAAGTGAAACCTAAATAATATTTTAATATAAATTATTTTATTTTTTACCAAACAATTTAGAGATGTTTATACAACCTAAGACCCACTAAGATAATTTATTCCTATAAGACACTAAATTAAACAGAACAACAAAACATATGCAATCATAACAACTCGAATCTGAAACGCATTTCAAAAGTTTACCAATGGCAAACATCACATTTATTTTTTAATACCGGCCTTAATTCTGTGAAGAGTAGTATTTGCTACATTCTGGCAGTGTTGTGTAGTAAATTTTACCCATATTTCTTAAAGTTTTTGATGTAACGGGAGTTACACGTAACAGTTTGTTCATTTCGTATCAAAGTGTCTCAATCGGGTACAAGTCGGAGCTACTTGAAACCCACTTTAAGAAAGACCTGACAACCATATTAAAGCTCTTTTTGAAGTTTGGCAGGAAACTCCGCCTTGTTCCAAAATAAAAGCCTCACACAGACCGAAGCTTCTTCCATTATTGGCAGCAGAGACTCTTTTAAAGTTATGTACTTAAATATTTTTCTATGTTAACAATAACATCAACATAGTGCAATCTTGCAGATATTGAGCTCTACACCATGCCAGATGCTGGAAAATTCACATTCCTTTTTTATCAATCTATCGAGTAAGCTTACTTTTTTGCAAATAACTCTGCTCTGGCTGCCTACCTACACAAACCTACACAAACTTCAAACCGTGACTTATCGCTGTTTAGACTTCCAATTAGTATGTTCTTTTGCCTATTTTAATCTGTTTTTCTTTAGCTTCAGTTTCTACACTTATTTTACTATAGCCTAAACAAATTATCTTATTTTTTGAAGATTTATATTTAGACAGCAGTTGTTAAATATTGCCCTATATATATTCCAAATCCCAAAATTTAAACTTCTCTATGACACAGAGATCGCGAAACACATCTTCCCACAGCATCTCCTCAAAGTACTCTCAAATGATCGTAGTTGGTACATCTACTTTCCCTGTTAGTTAAGTTTTTTCATGTACCGAGGCTTTACGGCAATTGTGCCACCTGCGATGTGTATCGCACAATATTTCTAACACTATATGTTAATAAACATAATAATTTTCCGATTTCGGAATTTGATTTTCCGGTTCTTGATAAGTTAATAATGATTAATCAAATTTTTCAACAGTAACTATTCCTACCATTTTTAAGGACTAAAGCTGTTCTAACACTTTTGATAAGCTACTACTAATAAGAAGAAGTTGTTTGGTCGAGTCTTTACAGTTCCATCTCGATTGTCCCCTAAAAATCCGTTATTTTCACCAATTTCGTTTCCATAAACATTAAAGAAGCTAAATATTGTTGAACACATTTTACTATATGTATTTCAAATTACCAACTCAATCCTAATCATGGAAACTACAAAACTATACACTGTATCCATAAAAAAGATACCACGAATTAATTGCGTATTTTTAAAGATTAATGCGGACAAGTTCTTTCTACTGCTATAATCATAACAAATTAGGCTTATTAAGGACCCATAGAGTGCATCTACGTGAAATGACCTCGCACTTCAGTTAATAAATAAAGACATATATAAATTCCTGCGAAGTGAATTGCAGAGAACATGTGTTCAATTAATCAATTGAAGAATTCTATTGTTAAGAGCGCCGTGATATTAAATCACAGTTGTAACTGTTTTATACGTGTAACTTACGTCCACTAACACTTTGCTTTAGAGGTACTGCATACGGAAAATTAGCGTGGCTTTAACATTTACGTAACTTTAAAATATTTGAAACGACTTGGAATTGTGTCAGCACTGTAAAAATACTGATTCCTTTATGTTAACCTGTACTTCTTTTCATGAATATTGACACAATTTCAACATACGCGCACGTAACTGTTTTCGCATTCAGGTGCCACAATATTTATATACAGGTTTTCTAGACTATCAGAAACCAGAATGTTGTATCCATATGTATACAGTAGTTGCCAGATTAAGTAAAAACATGTTAACCTCCACATAAAATGCAAAACCAACATCATCTATATTATAATTCCGATGCGTGATACATATTTTAAAACTGTAAAACTACCTTTAAAGTTCATTTCCTAATGAAAAGTGAACATTAGGAATGCACTTTTGATATATTTGGATAAAACATTACATACGTCTACTTATGTTTCATGCAAATTATAATAAGTGCTTTTTCTTATATGAAACCAAAAAAGTAATAAATAAATATAAAAATGACCAGCATATACATAAGCTAGTCAATAAAAAGTAAACCATTTGTTTATTTATATTTAATTTGAGCAGAGAACAGTTTTAAATCATGTACGTGATGGGAGGATTAATGAATGTAAATATTTCAGAATGATTAACATATACATGAATTATGTAAAATTTGAAAGAAGGGCAAAGGGTCCACATCCGTACAAAAACAGTGCAACATAATCGGTTTAAATCTTTAAATATTAAAATGTGCAAGTCCATGGAATGATTCGAAAACGAATTTAATGAAGCTGTCGACATCCAAAATGCGTGTTAGTAATCTGTAACCAGCATCGGAATAAGAAGTTACTTATAAAAACCACACAAATATTTTGAAAGTTTACAATAAAAGAAGAAATTATTACTACTACAACTAACCATACGTTTACCATCCTTTTAAAAGCGTGATTTCCGTAGTTCTCACTTTATTACGGATGTTTTGACTAAGAATGTTGATTTACGTAATCATCTACAAAAACGTGATTAAGGTAATACTTTAAAACCACCAACGTTGCCATTAGTTGCAAGACGAACTAATGAGAATCTAGTCAAGAATGAGTAGTTACTTATTTCATAAAATTTCGTTTATTACTGTAGTATTAATTCCAATAGTCATGGATATCAATAAAAGCGTTAGAAAGTTCGCTACCCTGCAGCAAGAGTAGCCGTCATTCCACATAATTGCGTCTTTCCAAGGAAACGAACAAGAAAATCAAATAATTTTTTTGGTGTAGTCCAGCAGGCCATGTGATGGGAAAAACTGGACTTGACTGCTTTACAATTAATTTTATCCATTTCTGTTTAAATTCGCGAACGCGCAAACGTCTTACGAGTCGTTATATTGTTAAACAGCATGCCACTCCTGATTTCGATTCACTGCTGCGATAAACTTTATCTAGCGCTAACAGTTACCTGTAATAAAATCATTAGCTGCTTTTAGCAGACCTCCGAGGTCGAAATTATACCATATAAGAAAACCGAAGCGAGTTTACAAGTTATTGCCCTGGGATATAGGTATTTTAAAGGCCTTAGGTCATAGGGTGTGCAATAAGGGTTCAATTTAATAGAGATTATACCCAAGTCTTGTGGTAGAGGTACGAGGACGCAAAAACAACAGTTTAGGAAAAATTTCTTACTGATTCCCAGACGAATTTCCTGAATTAGAAGTTTAAAACAGATTTAAAATCATGAACGATGTAGCATGTAATGCTCGTAACCAATATGAATAAAAGAATGTGTGGAACACAATCATAGGTCTAAGAACTCTATGATTACAAATTATTTAAACTATTGTAGGTATCCATTAAATATCATAGGTTATAGGATCAGTTATTTATAATTAGCAAATAAAGCCAGGAACTAATTTTGTTAATAACGCATTTTATATTTACACGTGAACGGCACAAACCTATTAAAAGTTGATCATTTGTTGGCTATTCAATCCACATTTCAAACTATAACAATCGACTGCTCATGATTTAGCATTTGCATTTTTACGCCAATTAATGTGATTTCTATAAAAATTTATAGCTAGTAGACATTTCAGCAGGAATTTTACAGTACTTTAACAGTATAAAATTCGATTCCTGAAATCTGTAAGGAGTGTCTTGGATGCACGCTAATAGTGTGATTAACCACCATATGTTTCTAGAACCTAAGACAACACAATTTGTCATAATTTACATCTATCAAACACTGCTTCGTTAGGGCAGTATAGGTGATCCAAAGCAAAAAATCAATCTTTCCACATAATACAAAAACCTTTCATTCTTAATGGATCAACTGCGATGCGTGAGTTAGTAGAAACATATTGATAGCATTTTGGCTATTATAAAAGAGATAAAAGTGTTGTAAATATCATTATCAGTTCGCATTTTTAACAATACGGCGAATTTCTTCTTTAATTGAACAAGCTCAACTTACTTAATATTCTACTTATATAGAACCTTATCAAAGAACAGCTGCGAACATCGATTAGCCAATAGAAAAGATAGTTTAGTTTGAACAGTTTTTGTCAGTTATTGCATTTTGATTTGGCATAGTTCGGTGACTAAAACATAACAATCAAATCCCTATGCAAACATACTCATTAAATATTCATAGTTAGCAGGATTTGAATGCGTTTTAATCTAGCAACTGTTGTACGATTAAATATTTTATATTTTTGTGGTCGCATACAAGGCTTTCCAACTATAATATGTGTGTATATGTATATGTGCGCATAGTGATTTGGTTCATATGATTTTGTGACTTAGTTGCGCATAATACCACAATCTAATAACAGAAGAGAATTTACGAAAACATGCAATATGATGGTAGTCATACTTCGCATACTTTTATACTACTGCTAATGACCAAAGTAAACTCAAAAAATAGCTTTTATTTGAAACTATAACTTACGTACCGAATTTGATATAAATCGAATTTAATGTTGCTTTATTATTAAGCAAAATTAATAATTATTGTTAGAACTTTGATGCTACATGCTGGCTTAACAAAGCACTTTTGAAAAGAAGTAAGTTAAGCTGAATATTTTGGTCCCAAGAACCTGCGCTTAAGTAGTGCTGACGCATTTCCGAGACATAAAAAAGAATAAAAAAGAATATAAAAGTCATAGAATTTTACGGTATTCACTGGTGTAATGCCAGCGATTACATCAACGAATTCTCCTTCTAATTTCACCCAAATATTTAAAGGAACTACTTTTTATAACATAAAAACACAAAACTGTGAACAATATTATGAAATATTATATTTCTTAATCCAGCAATGCAAGTTTAGTTAATAGCCAAATATTATTTTTGTTAAATGGTCTAATTGGAAGCTACAATTAAGCAAAAAAATACTAGTATGGTGTGCCAAGCAGTACTAGCAGAACTATTAGTACTATTGAATGCGAAAATTTCTTCCGCTGAGTACTACATACTCCTGTTACACTGCTATAGAGTTTAAATTTAATATGTAGTATTATTCTATAGGATTGTTATAAAACGTACATCATATCACATGTCAAAAAAGTGCTACTTTTAATAAAATGGAATTTCAAGCGAATTTATTTAAAAGTCTTCGTTTACCACACACTTTTATGAAACTTTACCATTATTATGACTACTCTCTTTAATGTGAGAAGCTGAAAACGTGATTTACCAGTGACATAAATCACAGCCACTTTTTACGAGACCACAAACCTTATCTCCAACCTAAACCAATGTTCTAGTAATAGTACTACATGTTGACATGTCTGTAGAGAATTCTATGAATATTTGCAGTGGTTACAATACAGTTATAAAAACAAAGTTGTAATTATTGGTTTTTATAACAGAAAACTTCAATTGGAGTTGATATGCGTGTACAGTACCACGGAATCCATACGCAGACGTCGCCATACAAGACTGCAAAGTGCAACATAACGGTATTCAGGTCTAGTACTTTTATTTTGCCGTAGATTCTTGCATAATTACTATCAATAAGATCCACACGACTCATATAACTTTTCGGGAAAAAATGCTCGTTTCTCATGAATAAGTTATTTGATTTGGACATACGCCACATTTTGTTGGTCAGGTACACATTAAGAAGCCGTAAAAATCGAAAGAGGAAGGAAGTGCGTCCTCGATAAACTATTATTCGTACACCTACTTAAGCTGGCGTTTATCCTACATATCCTCATATTCAACTAGTTACTTGATATAGCGCCCGCAATTTCTGTTACCCAATCTCATTGAAGAATACCCTATGCTGAACCATTCTCGGTGCTAATACCGTAGGTGAATACGTAACAAGTAACGGCAAAGGCCATCGCATGACCGTTTTCATTCTTAGTCAGTTCAGGACTACTAACATCAATTTATTGTGGCCATTAGCTACTTTCTGTGACTACCGCGATTTTTGTTTGAATTTAAAAGAGAAACTTACCAATTACGTACAATACTCGTAGTTACTACGGTTTAAATAGCAAATCCACAAATATACATATCAAGTTTCTAGCTTATTACTTATACGATCATGAACTCAATACTCCAACATAAAAGCTTAAAAGTTGCATTTGCGCTGTCAATGTTTATTATGTAATACATTTACTGCCAGAACAAGAATCAATGTACATTAACGTTGACTTTCAGCTTATACTTCTAAAGATAACTCGGTCATAAACGTTAACCGGCGGTCCGACATAATAATGGACTCGTTAACATGAAATTAAAGATCAGTGAAAAAGGTTCCTTCACTGTCTCCGCCTATCAAAACAAAAGTGTGATAATTTAGTAAATTGTAAATTTTCTTGCATGTATGCAAATGAGAGTAATTTCACTTCATTATTATGCAAGACTTAGCTTAGTAAACTTTAAACAGCTAAGTAAACGGAAAGATTTATCACACTAGTTTGTTAGACTGTAAATTTAAAAACAGAAACGGAAATTTTAATGGCATTTTAATCACAGCCGCAGCTGTAACTCTAAATTCAAGAATAATTAATACAACTTTCCTAAGCAGCAATAATATATCATCTTACATACATATAATTGATACAATAAAGGTACATATATTAATTTCAAATAACGTTCATGTAGGTATGGCTTTGAAAATTTGAAAAAATATACCTGTAGCATTCAAGCATAATTTGATCATACTACATACCACAAAAAATAGAATGAAGGCTAAGGCATGCTTTGATATTACAGATTTTAGCAAAATTAGTTTCCTACAGTAATGGGGTAAATGAATGTTGAAATTAACGAAAATCCGAGAAACTAACAATGAAAATCTTAATAACTTGTAGAACTAGCTCAATTATAAAATAAACATGCCATGATCAAACCATAAACAGATTTTTCACTCTACTATATGTTCAATAAACTTTTTAAATTGTTGTATGATTACACCCAACGTTGATCGTGGGAAAAAATATGTGTTGTAAAGGATCTGAAAACATTGCGTAATATGAGCAATAGCACATTTTCCACTTATAATTTCAATACCCTATACTTTAATGCTACTCTTATTGGTAATAACTATGATTATGAATAGTGAATGTTCACATTACGACGTGGTTAACACGAAAGTTTTATTAAGTACTATGTTGAAGGCGGTAGAGAAACAAAGTACCATCTGATTAGGGTGAGCTTGAAACAGTAACTGTGTCAGTGCTTAAACAGCGCCTACAGTAGACCTGATACCATCAAATTACAAATTGTATACTCCATACTTAAGAATGAAAAATATTTAAAACAGAATTGCATGTATACGATAAGTATGGAAAAATGAGCTATTATCATTAAAAATGTCATTTCGGACCTATAGTTTAGGTCCAATTCTGTATAGAATTTACGTATCCAACGACATCTACAACTTACGATGAATAAACAGAAATACTAAACAATATGCATTATTGAATATTCAGCAAGATCTATTTATCATTTCAAAATGATGATTTTGTAGAATATTAAAAACTAGATATTTTGAATTCGCACAGATAGCAATGACCATGAATTCCCTGGACTAAAAGTAAATATGATGTAAAACTGTTCTCTTAGTTGTTCGTGCTTACTGCTGCCTCACTAAAGTATTAACTTTATATTGTAGTATTTGTATAATCTACTGCGATAGCATGTCAGAAGTAACGGAAATAATCGGATATTATATAAGACTGCCAAACAGGCCTATAAATAGTTCTGTATAGAATTTCAAAGGAGTTTGTAGTTGAAAAATCATAATTTTGGGGAACATCAAAACTTGTTAGTTTGAACTCTGACACACTTCCATGCAGCAGTACAATAATGTAACAATGTTACGTCACATTAATTAAGATTCTACTTAAAGTGACGGCAACTTCAATGTAGAGGAGTTTAAAATCTCTAGTTTTTAAAACTTTAAAAATCGGTATGTAAATGTCACTTCTAGCTATACAAAAATGCCAGAGGGAGTTCGATAAGTGAATTCCACAGATAATATGGTCCTAGGACTTTTTAGTCTTTTTACCGAAAATAACAAAGTGCTAAAAGCCCGTGCGTGTATTTGAACTCGCAGAATAAAATTCTATCGTATCCTAATTTCAAAGGGTCAATAATTGTAGAATCCAATCAAACACCTTTCCAAGGAAGTTAAACTTTACATGCCCATACTTTACAGACAGCCATAATAATACGGATTGGTGTTTGGAAAAATTTGCAGTTATAGTAGAAATTAGAAAATTATCTGCTACTTACAACCACTGTAAATACATGGTCAATTTACGTAACAGAGCTTAATCATTTTATGCAAATATAGGAACTGAGGAACTTGAATTAACGTTTTTCAAGTAGAAAAGTAACACTACTATATTTAAGCAATTTCTTCTTCGAAAAAAAGGTGAAGGAGTTCAACCAATATAGTATTATTATAGAATATACAGGGTGTCCTTTCAATACCTTAAAAGCTTCAGGTAGCACTCTTCTGTAAGAAATACAGTCCTCAAAAACACTAACACGAACTTCC
The DNA here is from genome assembly GCA_014611495.1 of Limonius californicus. Classification (NCBI taxonomy): domain Eukaryota; kingdom Metazoa; phylum Arthropoda; class Insecta; order Coleoptera; family Elateridae; genus Limonius; species Limonius californicus. The sequence continues at coordinate 18,589 of JABXWE010007161.1, forward strand.
TATAGTGCT
>JABXWE010007162.1:0-54969 GCA_014611495.1 Limonius californicus
TTAGATCCAGTGACCTGGGTGGCCAAGTAACGGGACTCTGGCGTCCTATCCAACGGTTTTCAAAGTTTTCGTTCAGAAATGCACTTACCGCCCTGCCAAAATGTGCAGGTGCTCCATCTTGCTGTATCCACATATCTGCTCTGATATTTATAGGTACACCTCCTAACAACTCTGGTAGTTCGTCTTGCAGAAAGCGGAGGTAGTGTGCTGCATTCAAACGACCTTCAACTACATATGGCTCAATAATTTTGTTCCTGATGATACCACACCAGACATTAATAGAAAAACGGTGCTAGAAATGTGACTCCGTGGATGCATATGGATTTTCTAGGGCTCGATCATGTGAGTTTCTTGTGTTTGTTATTGCATCTCGGTTGAACGAGGCCTCATCCGTAAAAAGAATTTTTGTGTGCAACCGCTGATTTTCCAATAACCAATGGCAGAACTGTTCACGTGCAATGTAATCATTTGGTAAAAGAGTCTGTACTGTTAGTACATGATACGGATATAAGCCAAAATCGTCAATAGTTCTCCATATTTGCATTCGATTAGTACCGATTTGGTTAGCTAGCCGTCTAATGCTAGTAGTGGGACTTCTTTCAATTCTGTTGAGAATATTTTCCTCTAAATTAACGTGGCTCCACCGTAGACGTTCATGTTTTAATTGTGGTACTTTACCAGTTTCTCTAATAGTATGAAATACATTGCTGAAAACTCGGCTATCTGGTAATCTGCGGCCAGGAAATCGGCGACGTTATTCTTGAACTGCTGCACGTGCATTTCCGCCGCAAATCCCATAAATGTAATGCGTATCGGCATATTCTTCATTTGAAAACATTGCCATACTTATTTTATGACAGATAATAAACGCAGCACTTGGTTACATTTGTTTTCAAAACCACTCTAATACATCTTTTGTTTATGATCTTTGAGCGTAATGGTAACATTCAAATGTGAATAACTTTGTTATGATTAATTTTAGGCCATATGTTTATTGGGGCCAGGAACACGTACTGAAGTTATGTACATCCTATTGCGGGACACCCTGTATATCTCATAAAAATCCTCTACTGTTTTTTATATATGTATCATGAAGGTAACGAAGAGCGTATCACAATGATCTATATTATTTTTTGCAATTGTCTATATAAAACGTGAAACATCTGACAAATGTTTGCTGCAAATTGTTGCCGATAGGTGCAGTTTTTACGGTAATTCTATTTTTGAAAACCAGTTTATCTAATTATTGTTTTCTAGAAGTTGTTAATCTAATATTGCCTTAAAAATTGGCGATCTATCTTTCTAATAACTCCAATTGAAAATAATCAGGAGAGCTCAGATGTGAAGAGCTACTGAGACAAAGAATGAAGGAAACCTTGATGTAGTACAATTATTTTCCTATTCCTATAGTTTTTCTAGCAGTATGAGAAGTAGTTCCATCTTGCTTATACTAATCTTATTTTAGACGTACACCGAAGTGTCGTAATTGGTATGTGAAGAATATCTATTCTAGGACGTTTTGGCGCAACCGGTTTGACACATACCCGTTTGGGTACAGGGACGGTTTGGAGCAGGGACGTTTGGGCGCAAACATATATTAAAACGGTTTGTTGTATAATACGTTTCATATATTTATGTTATTTAATCAGTAAATTACTATTTGTCTACATTAAAATATACCGTATGTCAATCGAAGTACTGACACCGTTGTACATATTTTTTATTACTTACTTCTTACTTCATCGGTGTCCTATTTTACCTTACGGTGTCGAGGGTTTGGTGGGAGGGCTGCTCTTACTTGCAGAACCGCTTCCAGGCCGTCCTCTCCTTCGCGATTGTCGTAGCCTGTCCTCAGTTGCTTCCTTTCTTATCCACTATCTTAGCGATTTCTCCATTCCACGTGTTTTTTGCTTTGCTCTCGGTAGCTTGTTATCTGAACCCATTTCCCACAGTTCTTTCACTGTACTGCTATTCTGCATTCTTACCATATGCCCAAACCATCTGAACTTGTACTTGAACTTGTATCTGTTAAATCTCTAAGTTGTTTCTTATTTCTTCGTTTCGTATTCTGTCCAGTCTGGCGACTCCTGCTACTTTTCTGAGATATTTCTCACATGCTTGAATCTTGCTTTCTAAATTTCCACTAAGTACTCAGGATTCGCAGCCGTGTATTAATATTGGCACATACACTGCGTTGTACACTTTCACTTTTGTTTTCTTTGACACTTCTTTCTTTGATATGAACGCCCGGTTTAAAGCACCTAGAAGTCTGATAGCCGCACTTATTTTAATATTCACTTCACTTTCGAGCCCCCCCCCCTTTTCGTCGATTATTGTTCCTAGATATTTCAACTTGCACACGTGTCTGAGCGTTTCGTTCTCTATGTATATCACTATTTCTTCCTCTTCTCTTGCTATCGCCATTACCTCAGTTTTAGTGTTGTTTATTTTCATGTTAAATTCTTTTGTCGCGTTCTTCGAAGCCGTAATGCTTTCTGCAGTTCGGGGATGCTAGTTGCAAACAGTATTAGATCATCGGCATACATTAATTCTTTTATTATAACAGGCTTTAGGTTTCTCACCTCCACTTTTGCCCCTTTTACCTTATTTCCCACTCTCTTGGCAATTTCGTCCATTATCGTGATGAACAGCAGTGGGCTGAGGATTCCACCCTGTCTGACTCCTCTGTGTGTTGTGAATTCGTTTGTGCATAAGCCCCTTAATCGTACGCAGTTTCTTGTTCCGTCATCTATGCTTTTGACCGTATCTAATAGTTTTTGCTCAGTTCCGCGTTTCCTTAGTGTTTTCCATATTTCTTGTCGTGGGACACTGTCGAATGCCTTCTCCAGGTCTATTGCACAAACATAGACTTTTCCGTTGTGCTTGAGTATTTATTCATGTATTTGTCTTACGCTGAATGTCCTGCCTTCTGTGACTCTTCCAGGTCTGAATCCGGCTTGATTATCACTTAACGTTGGTTGCACTATCCTTCTTAATCTTTTCTCAAGTATCCTTTCGTATATTTTACGCGCCACACTTAATAGGGAAATTCCACGGAAATTGTCACATGTGGTACTATCGCCCTTCTTATATATTGGGACGATCACAGCAACCTTCCAGTCTCTGGGCACTGTCTTTGTTTTCCATGCCAAGTTAGTTAAGTTATGTAACAGTGCGATACCGTCTTCCCCCATGTGTTTTATCATTTCCGGCTTTATTCCGTTTGGGCGCAAACATATATTAAAATGGTTTGTTGTATAATACGTTTCATATATTTATCTTATTTAATTAGAAAATTACTATTTGTCTACATTAAAATATACCGTATGTGAATCGAAATACTGACACCGTTGTACATATATTTTTTATTAAAATTAAATTAAATTTTAATGAGTGTATTTTATTTCATATTTCAAGGTTTTGCCAAAGACTATTTTGTAACTATAGAAATATGAAGAAGTTGCATTGTTTTAATAACTGTTACTACTGACACTGTTATCTAATGAAGTATTCCATTTCAAGTGTACGAATATAGCTATTCCTGATATAAAAATTTTGTCAGAATGCTTATATTCTAAAATAGTTGTACAACGTGTATTTTCTGTAATAAGTATGGAACGTTGGCCTATCGACAACCATTTTGATGCCGAGCGAACGTGGAATGGAGAACGTTCTCCACGGTCGTGTAAAATTTTCATTGACCTAAATTATTTACGCTGAAAAAACAATTTCCGAAACGTTAAAAAAGTTCTAAAAATTTAAAACCACTTTAACAGAAATATTGCTATGAGCCCTTTTCTGCCCTAGCTTCCAGCTAATAACTTGTGTACCCAGCTCAGCTTTTACGATAGAACACCTTCCAAATAAACCCGTATCTCAGGTTTAGGTCGCTCTTACCATTTCTTTCAACCAAATTTGTTAAGAACACCTTGAAATCACTCTTCGATGCACAGGTTTAGAACTTGCTTTATTTTTCCAAATTGTACAAACTGACACCGAAATTTTAATTACTCGAATAACTTCTATTTCAATATATTTTAATTTCTGCCGGGATTTTTTAGACTGCCCAAAAAAATTGTTTGTTTATTATTTTTTCTTCGTTACCTTAACTCCCTGTTACCATCACTCCCCTCATGTCAGTTCAAAGCCTACATACATTCTACATCGGCACGTAATCTCGATTCATCCTACTGTTTTACATTATACACATTATAAATAAGCATATTACCAAATTCATATCGCTGCAAGACAACAGCACCTGTATACCACAGCAATATGTATTACTTTTTTTTTATTGTGATCTTACAATACAACTAGTCTAAAAGACTAAAATGCAATGTTTTTCTTAGTTAAATTAACTAAATGTTTATGTTAAGAATTCACCCACTGGTGTCCTCTCAGTTCTATTTTGCAACACTTTATTCACTTTTGCTCTGCTTTTTTCACTGACACTTTCATGTCTCTTTACACAAGTTCAAATAGTTTGGTCCTCTTGAGTCTTCTCACTAAATCTGTACGTGGTCATAAAACCTGGTCTCGTGCTTCTGGGCAAGGTTTTTTATTTCTTCTGTCACGGCTCTTATCCCTACATTCCTGTGCGTATCACTATTTCTAACGTACTGGGGTGCATCTGCAATACTCTTCAGTACTTTGTTTTGGTAATTTTCAATTTGGTTGATGTTAGTTTAGCTGGCGTAGCCCCAAAATTCAGTATTGTTTCTTTGAAGCAGTAGCTTTATTACTATTTCCTTCAAGTTCTATTTCTCAGAGATCGATTTTAGCATTTTTTCTTGCAGCTCGAACTTTTTTCCTCTTATTCAAGTTTTGACATTATGCTTTGTAGTAGCTGGTTTGTCAAAACTTCTGTTTTCTGTGAAATTTCCTTCTTTTCTTTAGTATTTGATAATGGTGGAAATGCTTTAGGGTCCATCTACACAGTGTTTTGTTTTCTGTCTGTTTTCTTTTGCGTTGTTTTGGTTACTTCTGGTTGCTTCGTTTCTTATCTTTTGGATCCTTTTGGCTACTTTGCATCCTCTGTAGCTAGCTGGGTGGGCACATTTAGGTTTGCTGTTTTCTTTCATTGTGCATTCTTTTGTGTGGTGTTTTCCAGCACATTTCAGGCATCTTGATTCTATGTTGCAGAACCTTTGGGTGTGTCCAAGAGTTCTGCATTTCTTGCTTTGAGAGACTAGTTTGGTTTGCTTATAGGTTCTATTTCAACCTTCATGCCGAGTATCCCTTTTAACTTGTATATATTTTTCATGTCTTCATCGTTTCTGAAGCTTAGCATAAACAGCGGGAGGGGTTTCTTATTTTCTCTCTGCAGAATATTAAGGGCTTCTGTTATTTTACATCCTTGCGGCATAAACCTTCTACCATGTTTTTTGGAGCGCCTGATGGGTGTAGTTTCCTCGCCATGACTTTTGTGTTTCTTGTTTGTTTATTTTCAAGTGCTTTGTTTTATTTAGTAAGTTTGTTAGTAGTCTACATTCTTCTGCAGACTTTATGTTTATTTTTACTTGCTCGTTATTCACCATAACTGCTTAAAATGGAAATCTTTCTCTTTTTCGTTCGCTTTGTAAAGCATCATAGCTTTTAATTTGGCTCAAAATAATTGGCGTCGGTGTCGGTATCTTTACTGGATTTTCTTTTTGTTGCTGTTTAGCTTCTTGCTGTTGTTGTGGTGACGTTCCCGGCGATGCAGTAATTCTTGTTTTTTTGTACTTCTTCTTATCCTTGTCAACCATTCCGTTTCTCCGATGCGTTTTTCTTCACCAGTGTAATATTCATCTTCTTGTTGTTGGGGTTTTTGTTCGAACTATGCACTTAGGATCAATTTCTGTTCATTTCCCGTATTTGTCGCTGCTTGCATTTCTGCTAGTTCCTGCTGTAATAGGAAACCATTTTGTTGCAGTTCAATTCTAGCATATTTATCCTCCTGCCATGCATTACATAAGGTAATTTCGTTTGGGGTTTCTATTTTAATTTGGTATGTAGGTTTTCGCTGCGTCTGCATCGCCGGGCGATGACCCACTAACGCTCGCTTTTCCCTGGTTTTGCACTTTCTTGGAGCACGGTCGAACACGTCCTTACTCTTCGAAACTCAAACAACTACTATGTATTACTTAAAACTTAAACAAATGCATCACTCTTTCGAACTGATTTTTAATACAATCAACTTTATTAATATACGTTTGCGTCCAACGGAGTCTTCGCCAAACCTTGTCTGTGCCAAACCGTCCCTGCGCCCAATCAGTTCTACTCCCAATCGTCCCTGCGCCGAAAAGGGTTTGCACTAAACCAGGGCTGCGCCAAACCAGGCGCGCCAAATCGGCTGCACCAAAACGTCGGGTTCCTTATCTACAGAGCGGTTGTTTAGTTTTCGAAATTTATAATTATCTAATTTTTTCCATTATTTTGAAAATAATGTGCATATGCTCGGTGACACTGTTACATTATTACTGATAAAAAGTCTTTAAGTAGATCCTGTACTTGTCTTCTGAATTAATGCACTTACTGCGTTTTAAAAGTAAGTAACGTTCTGAAACCGTTCAACTGCATGAAAATGTAAAAAATAGGAGCAAAACGCATACATTTAAATATACAGTTAAGCTTGCATGCCTCATTTGCAAGAAGAATTCTTCTGCGGAGATGATGTACACAGTTTAAGCTCACAAATCGAGGTAATCTAATAACCTACAGAAAATGCCATATCCGACTAAGTTCGGTTGCAATATGTTGCTAGATATCAGATCGGATGTGAAGCAGAGCGCATCTGAAATAATCCCAGCTTTGCATAACCCAAGTTCTACGGCCTGTTAACAGTTTAATAGGAACCTGAAATCGATATGCAAAATGAAATATTATACAGTCTGCTTCTATTTAAATTTTAAATAGCTTAATACGAATATACGAGTTAATGGCAGTTGAAGGGAATTGTTAACATCTTACATTCTAAGAAAGTAATCACATAACCATGGGCTTCCTCTTAGTTATAGATAGTATCGTGGAACTTATTGTATTTATTTAACACAATAATTTAAATAGATTTCCTTAGCTGTACCAACAGACTTGTTTAGAAGAACGTAACGCGAGAGGCTATTGTTTCTGTAGATAATTAGAAATTTGAGAATATCGTTGGGGAAGACAAGCTTCAGAAACAAAGTTTACAACCAATGTGATCCAGTAAAAACGAGAAGGCTTTTTTATCAATTTACATAGCGAAAAATTTCAAACTTTATATTCCAGAAAACACTAAAGTAGGGACATAACCTTATCTATCATTACTCAGCATCTATGATCGATCTAAGGACTATTTTATGGAACGTAACAATTTGTTTACAAAGTTAAAATGGAATCTGTTTGATTTAAATTTGCCAAGACTAAGATTCATTTCTATCTTAGACCTCGTCGTCGTTTGAGGAAACACTCAGCATGCTGAAAGCATGACCTACCGGGTGACTGGCTTCTATCAAAATTGATTTAGTCTAGAATGTTTAGAGCCTTCTGTAACTAAATTTTGTACGTCGAGGGACGGACAACGTCTTGTTCTTAGTATATCTTGTTTGCCAGGACAAGAGTAAGTGTTAGGCTGTGGTCTACACAGGGCTCTAAACAGTATGTGGCTTAAACAATTTGGGTAAAACATCGTCCATTCAGTCAAGCGACAGGGCGGTTCTAACTTGACTGTGATACGGCTTGCCCCCAAATCATGACGCGGTGATAGCGGAAAACTAATCCCAGTCTTAACAAGTCGAGAAACTGGGAAAGCCTCCAACAGTATATATTTAAATTTACCTGTCTAGTAAGAATGACGACTATCAGGATGTATCCGTTAAGAATGAGGCCCAGCAATGTTACAATGGTCAGCGGCACCGTTAACCCTAAAGAGGTCATTCCGGAACAACCGTGATTTATGTCACCTCCTCCATCACCCAGATGTTTCAGTTTTCGGTCCTCTTGCACTTGGACTAGTCACCTGTAAGGAATATATTCTTAATAATTTTTGGTGTTTAGAAAATTCTATTCTAAGAATTAAAAATTTTAAAAACCACATATATTTTAAGAACAAATCAATTATGTATTTTCGTCGGCTAATTTTGGCAAGCTTATAATGGTATAGTTAAGAAAACAGTATGTTAATAAGAGATTCAGGTAGTGCAACCAGAATAACCTATGTGAAAGGATTTTAAAACAAAGGCTGTTGTAAATGTGGAAGAAAAGGTTTTTACTATTTTTGCGCATGCTTTACGAATAGAGTAAAATAAAAAACCTATAAAAAGGCTTGCGAGATATAATGAGAAGGACTGTGTTACGCAAACTGTGATTAATTGCGCATGGGTGTGAATTACTGAAGATATTGATGTAAATGTAATTTCAAAATAAACTGCCCTGCATTGGTGAGACAATCACATTAAAAATATAGAAATAAAGTAAATCAACAACTGATTTCTGTACAAAAATAACGTACGGTAGCATGCATGTAAGGTTAACACGAATGGGATTGCCAAGAAGAGCATAATTGGAAAATACTCAGCTGGTAAGAAAATAATCTGGTTTCGTAATGTAAATGAGTCATTTACTATAAAACACACAGATAATTGGGATGAGTTGAGGAGAGGAACTTTTCTTTGACTGCAATATGGCGCAGTCGGTAGGACAACGGATTACTCAACATATTTGAACGCACAACTACAATCACTATGGAAATCCAAATACTTAATTTATATTAGCATTATCTACAACTGGTTTCTGTATTTTATGACATTGCATAATGTACGCCAAAGCGTTGATCCAAAGTCACACCTGAAGTATTTAATATTTTTCCGGCACATAAGTAAGAAGTTAGTAGGCCCGTTTCTGGTATTTTGATAACCAGTCGTGATATTATTTTTGAAAATTATTACTGTTTTGTTATAATTTTAAGAAGTTTGTATAGAGCAAACTCTGCGCCAAGGACTATTTATAGTTGTTTTCAGTTGGTATGAGTCGATTCAAAATCATTCACCGCCGAAAATTCCTTTTAAACACTTCTTTTTCAGAACGGTGGCACGATTGTATCTTGTTGCTTGGTTTGTCTATATATCTATATACTCTTGTTCCTAATCGTATCAGTTGCTAGCTTTTCGTATCATTATATTGTAGTCATTCAGATACAAATTGATATACTTATTAGTTAAAAGTTTGAATTCAATTTCATACAAATTGCTTGTAGAGTATTCAACTGGAGTTTGCAGAATTTGTAAATTGTTGAAAAGGCTAGCCGAGCTCTACACCTGGATGCTACATCTACACGTGGCCTTATAATGGAATTCGTTTACTTCAAGGTTTTCTGCACATTAGCCTTAGCATCTTTTTAAATATGAGGCTCGGTTGAAGTTGTTAGGCTAGATCACGTTACACGTCTATGAAAAGATTGATGCGACCATTGCAGATATCCTTTTTTTTGAGTTAAAAGTTGTGTTAGTCGATTTACTATTGACTTCAATACCTATAATTTTCGCATCCTATCAACATTTTGTAATGCATTTTTAGAAACCAATAAGTACGAGCTGTACCGTTATCAAAGGTGGTGATGTATGTAAGTAGTTGTTAGGAGGGTAGATATGCACAGAAGGTACAAAATAGGATAAGGAACGCTGCCCGATGGTACAGTAAGCTGTATGAACTGTGGGATATTACCATGTTTAACCAAGATGTATCTGAGCGGTAATATTATAGAAGTTTGCAAATGGATGGGGTAGGCTGTTGTTCACTATGTACTCAGAAAAGATTTTTCATAGGGCACTGCAAAACACCAAGGATGGTATTAAAGTCAATGCTGAACCTATAAATATCTTGCTATATACAAATGACTCAATGGTGCTAGCAGGCAGTTCAAATGGATTATAATGACATGTCAAAACTATTAAAGGAGACGTGATTTGCTTAAAAATAAACACCAACAAATCGAAGACTATGGTATTTGGCAAATATTCCCAGGCATAAATAAGAGTCAGGGTGTATGACAAACTAATAGACAGAGTTCTAAAAATCAAATATCTTGGTTGCTGGTTCAGAGAAGACCTGGACACAGACTTAGAGATCCGAACACGAATGGAGATGGCAAGAATAACTTTCCTGAAAATGGAAAGACTACTCACAGATAGTAGCCTCTATCTTGAAACACGACATTCGGTGATATATATATATTCAGTGCTAATGTATGCAGTCGAGACCATGGAACCATTAGGAGAACTGTATACCTGGGACTTATACATATACCGGAATAACAAATACAACACCCTGCAAGTAATCTTCGAAAAAGAAGTAGAAGGAAAGGGAGAAGTAGAAGAAGAAGATACCTCGTGCCTTTACAATATACGAGATTAGACTGAAATGGACACACACACACTAATAAGGACATCCAAAAATCTAGAAGCCAAAATTGTTGCCAACCTTCACTGGCGGAGAAAAAAAAGAAGGATGATTTTGATTTGGTTGATCAGACCTTTGTAGCAAACGTTATCAAGAAATCTCCCGCGAAATATCTTCGGTTCTTAATTTATCTCGTCATTATATATTCAAGCGCTGCTGGCATATTCAAATTGGTTGGTTCAGAACTAGCACACTTCCTCTTAAAAAGGCTTTAACTTGGTAAGGAGCTTCCTGAACATCTTCGACATAATGGGCGGAGGGCTGATACGCTGCGTTTGTAGATTTCTGATTGAGAATTATTTGTGCCATCTTTCTTTTTGGAGAAAAGCAGTTTAAATACTGAATCGTCCCTGAAGATGATGTTAAATATTTTCATGGTTTTTGACGCACCATAGTTTTTTGAGAATTGGGTTTGCTGTAGTCACTGCCCTACGTTCGGTATGTTTGAATGGCTTATCAGAAGCTCTGATGGTGTAGACTCTACACTGTAGAGTATTAAATAGCTGGCGGATAACCTACGCTGCTCTTCCATAACATAATTCCATTGCGAAAGATTTGAAGATGTAACCAAGGTATTCGACAAATATGTTAGCTCCTTCGTCTTTTGGATTTAGTTTATGGAAATATTCTTGATTGAACAATCCGAAGCCTTCATTATATTTAGCACAATCTATTGACTTTTTTGCGAAATTTTCAAGTTTTTTACTTGAAGTTATTCCTTTTGTGATGTTAGATCTTTTAATAAGAAGAATTTTATTGACAAACCAGTAGATTCAGGTCTTTTTGCTATGTATTTCGTGGGGCTACCTAAAAAAAGACAAACAATGTTGAGCTTTCTTATTGATGTTTGAGTTTTGCATCAAACTGTAATCATTTTTATTTACAATATGACCTACGAGGAAATATTTTTTAAGTGTGTTGAAAGCAGTGGAATCCTATAAATAGCTTTACATGTGTTTCTATTCTCTGCCTTATTAAGTCCTAAGTAAAGCATGTGGTTTACATGAGCATTTTCGAAAACGTCGCGGAGCCAGACGCGTAGGCACAACCCTCCATTCAACTAATTACTAATTTAAACTGTTAGCACATTTAGCCAGCTAATTAATTTTTAATTATAGTTTAATGTTCTGGAACATAATTTTAACTAATTTGTCAGTTGCGAAACCCTGATAACACCACAAATTACTAATTGAAACTCTCATCGATGTCCCGAATTACATTGGCCATGAAATATCAATGTTCTTTCTTATTGATGTGTCATTATAAAGTGAGCTTTTTCGCGTGCACGTTGTCTTTATGGACTCTCAAAATGGTAACACGCACAGGAGAAATGTAAAAGGTAAGGAAATTAATCATTATCCGAGCAATTAATTTTTAATAAGCCTTCGCCTTTATTTGCTTGTTGCCAGATAGTATCTTAATGCGCGAGACAGAATACTTAATTAGATGTTACTGAAGCACTGTGAGCTTAATGCCTGAAAGGCGCTGATTATTTATTAATTATATCACCGCAAGTTTAATTACACTCCTAAGGTTTCGCTGGCACTTATGAGAATATTCGAAATTAAGTGGAGCATGAAAATTCAGATTATTGACATAAAATACGACCTAGGGGGCTGGGCTATGTTGCGTAGGTGCTCCAATTTTCAACATTGCAACACATTCAGTTCGTCCCATTTATATAAATTTCATACCAAAACAGCTGTTTTGTGGGTAATGCAGAATTTCATATTTAATTGACAAGTAGAATAATATTGGGAATTAAAAAAGGATTCCGTGTGTTTAAGCGACTCTTAATATTGATGTTTCGTGTTAATTCTCGTGTCCGACGCGAATAAAAACCTTGTGAAAAATTCAAATTTAGTGGCCACAGCCTCTTAGTTAGGATTTATTAGTTTCGTCCGGGATTGAAATTTACATTGTCCATGCGTTAATAGTTATCTCGGATCTTCCGGTTTGTCCCCTTGTCCTATGCCGTTCAACAAGCATTGCTGTTTACTTTGTTATCACTAAGGTTGGTTTGGATGGGACCTTTGTTTCCGTAATTACCAGGTCTTTGTGACCCGTTGGATAAATAACAGGCCGGCATTATGCAAATTTGGAAGCTTCTGATAAGATCTTAATGGAGATAACCCGATGAAATTGCCATCTAAATGTAGAGAGTTATAAATGACGTAATTGGGGATGTGATAAGTAGCTTCCATTGACGTAATTTACAGGAAGCTTTTAAGGAGCTACCAAATTTAATAAACTTGAAACCGGAATTGAAAATTAGGTAAAATTGAAAACTAATGGTTTGAGTTTGAACAAAAATAGTGAACAACGTCTAGATAAAATAAACTAAAAATAACAAAATATAGGAAAGCTTATTAGGAATTCTTCGTAGAAAAATAAAAATATCATTTAGTTTTGTTATTTCTTTAATGACCATTTTTTCGGTTAAAGTTTAAAACCAGCTCCATGAGAACGAAAACATTTGCGTCATCTTTCTATACCTTTTATTGAGACTCATTTCCTGAACAAGCATATAAGTGTGCAATGTAAACGTAGTGTTTGAAAGGTGCTTTCTCCGAGTAGAGTAAATAAATTAGCAACGTCTTCCCAAATGCTGATCACGTTTCCTCTGCTGCTACTCTTAGACACGGCCTAATGGGTAGTCAATGAGTTCGTCTGAAGTAGATTCTGAAATTGCACGTGCCTCGCTTTTAGTTTATGATCATCCCCAGTGGTATAAAATATATGAGTGCTAAATAATATAATTAATACTTCAAACACCTATGTAATTATTATAAAATTCCAATTACAATATTATTAGTTGCTATAATTGAATAATAAAATTATTGTTTCGACCATAGCATGTTCAAAGTCTGTCTGACTTAATTGAAAATATTACAACTTCTATTTTTAATTCTCTGACTAATAATGGTATTAGCTCAATGACATAAAATATTTGTTCACGAATTTATAAATGCATAAACAATAAGAATGTGGTGCGGTTTCAATCGTCGTACATACTTTTCACTTTGGGTGGTTCTTTATAATTTCTTTGAAGGTATTTAAAGTAGGTTCTTTGGAAGGTGGGTACCATTGCGTTGAATTTGTTATGTCTCTATGTGAAAAGAAATATGGTAGTATTCAACAGACTGTTTCAAACAACTCTGGAATGATAAAATCACATAATGATATAGCAATTTTATACCTCAGGATTTTTTTTTATATACAGAGACTCAATATAAGGAAGTAGTGCTTTGGTATGTTAAAAAATACTCTGAATATTCATTTTATATGTATACTATAAAAGAGTTGAAACTGTAATTCAAGTTGAAAACATGAATAAGACCCGTTAGGTTAGGTTAGGCCCAAAATAATATAAATAATTTTAGTTTGAGCTAGCACACATGATATAGAACCTGGTTTATCTGATAATAATTATATTAGTAATTTAATTAATACCTATTACTAGAATTTTAAGTAGTTGTTTGAGTTTCGAAATGTATAGACGCGTTCGAACGTGCTGTAATAAAATGCAACACTAGCGAAAAGCGAGAGTTAGCATGTCATCGCCCGCCCTACTACGGGGATGCAGACGCAGCGAGAACCTACATACCAGGTGTTAGGTGTCGAAGATTCTATCAACGACCTCCGACGCCGCTGATGCAAATGCAGACATGCAGTAAAAAATTAAAATTAAAATGGAAACCCAAATCAAATTACTTTATGTAATGCATGACCACAAGAGAACAATGCTAGAACTGAATTGCAACAATGTTTTCTTATTACAGCAGCAACTAGCAGAAATGCAAGCAGCAATAAATAAGGGAAATGAACAGAAATTCGTCCCAAGTGCACAGTTGGAACAAAAATCCCAACAGCAAGAAGAGGAATATTACACTGATGAAGAAGAACTCATCAGAGAAAGGGAATGGGTGGCAAAGGAAAAAAGACCAAAAAAAACGACTACATCGCAACAACAACAGCGAGAAGCCAAACAGCCAGAAAAAGAAAACCCAGTAAAAATACCGAAACCGCCGCCAATTATCTTAAGCCAAATTAGAAAAGTTCATTTCAAGCAGCTATGATGAATAGCGAGCAAGTGATAATGAATAATAATATAAACGTAGAGTCTACAGAAGAACATAGACGACTAACAAAATGCATAAATTAAAAAAAGTCATTAGATTTATATCACCAAGGATATAAAATAATAGAAGCCGTTAATATACTGCAGAGAAGTGATAAGAAATCCCTCCCGCTATTTATGCTAATTTTCAGGAACGACAAAGTCATTAATAGATAAAAGATACTAGGCATGAAGGTTGAAAGTGAACCTCTAAAAAAATCAAAACTAGTCTCTTAGTGCAGAAAATGCCAAAGTTATGGACACACTGAAAGATTCTGCAGCCGAGAATCAAGACGGGTGCTGCACAACACCACACAAAACAATGCAAAATGAAAGAACCAGCAAACTGAAATGTGCCATCTGTGGCGAAGTTCACCCAGGCAGCTACAGAGGATGCGAAGTAGCCAAAAGGATTCAAAAGATAAGAAACGAAGCAACCAGAATGTAAAATGAATGAAAACAGCAGACCAAAATATATAAATTGTGGCGAACCCCAGCCAGCCAGCTACAGAGGATGCGAAGTAACAAAACGCATGCAAAATATAAGAAACGAAAACTAACCAAAACAACGCATAAGGAAGGAAACCAAAAAATAGACTACCGAATAGATGGGTTCTAAAAGCATTCCCTCCATTAATAAATACTAAAGTAAAGGAGGAAATTCCACAGAAAACAGAAGTTTCGACAAACCAGCTTCTACAAAGCCTAATGTCTAAACTTTAACAACAAAAAAAGTGCAATCAATCTCTCAGAAATTAATAAAACTTGAAGGAAATAGTAATACAGTTAGTGATTCATATATTATATATATATTTAAGGGTTGTTTACAGATGTCACTGTCTTCCCTTTCTCTAACATTTTCTCCATCTATCTATATTTTCCCATTCTCCTTCTTGCAATCCTCTTCTCTCCATTGCTTCAACCACCTCGTCCTTAAACGATTTTCGGGGTCTTCGTCTCTTTCTTTTTCCTATAGGGCTCCAGTCTATTATCTTCTTTATCCATCGATTTTCGTCTGCCCTTCTAACATGTCCGTCCATATTATCCTTTGTTCTTTTATATAGGTGTAAGTATCTTTATCGATTCCCATTCTTCTTTTAATTTATTCATTCCCGATTCTATCTCTCCTGGTGACCAAACAGCATCTTCGTCAGTACTCCATTTCTGTTACCGTCATTTTGTTTTTGGTTTTCTGGTGTATTGCCCAGTTCTCAGCACCGTAGGTCATTATACTTCGCACTATCGTATTAAAATCATTTGTTTTGTATTTTTTGTAATATTTGTATTCCATACAATTGGATGTAGTTGTTTAAAACAAGATCTTGTTTGTTCCAGTCTATTGTTTATTTCTTCTTTCGTTGTTCCTTTTTTTGAGATAATGAATCCTAAATATTTTAATTTATTCTTTCCTTTGATTTTTAGGTCTTCGTGAATTTCTAAATGTTTAATTTCTTCCTCTGTAACCGCTAGATATTCTGAATTCTCAAATTTTATTTCCATGCCTGCCTTAGTATATTCTTCTTTTAACCTCCTTAACATTAATCCGAGATCTTCCTCAAGTTGTGCTATTATTACTTCATCGTCGGCAAAACTGAGAGTTTACAAATGTTCATTACGTACTGGGATTCCCGTGCCTTCACATTACCTCTTCCAATTTCTTAACGTATATTCCAAGTATATTTTGAACAGCGTTGGCGAAGTTAAGCATCCTTGTAGCAGTCTCTTTGATGTCGTAAAATAATTACTAGTGGTTTGATTTTCTTTCACCATTACTCTGTTATTGTTGTACAATTCTTTTACTGCTTGAATAATCTCTTTCTTAACTTGTAGTTCATTTATGGCTTTCTAAAGTTGTTGTCTGGGTGCGGAGTCATAGGCCTTCTTAAGATCTATAAAGCCTAGGTGTACATCTCTGTTTTTTGCTTGTTTCTTCTGTATTAGTTGTTGTATGGTGTATATATTATCTATATTCGATTTTCCTGCTGTGAATCCTGCCTGGTCCTCACCTATTTGACCTTGTATTTCGATTTCTATTTTGTTTTTCACTAATTTTGCATAGATTCGTCCTACTAATGCGATCACGCTTATGCCTCTGTAATTCTCGCATAATCTACGATTTCCCTTTTTAAATATAGATGTAATATAGGCTTTCGTCCATTCTTCGGGTAGTTCTTCTCCGTTGATCGCTATTGGTACATATTTTGCATCATACGAAATAGTTTTTGTGACCCGTACTTAATCAGTTCAGGAACAATTCCTCCTGATCCTTCTGATTTGTTATTCTTCATTGTTTTTATTGCTGTAGTAACTTATTGTTGACTTATTGTTATCTCTTCATGCTCTGTGTTAGTAATGTTTTCCATTTGTTCTATGAATTCGGGTCTTTTTTCCGTCAGTAAGTTTTTATAGTACGCTTCCCATTGGGCCGTTTGTATATGGTCTACCCCTAAACACACTCTATCCCATTCTTCGTGTCTTTCCTTCGACACTTGTTTACTGCGTCAAAGAAACAATGACGAACTCTGGGGCTACATCAGTCAAACTAACATCAACTGAAGTCAAAATCTCCAGAATAAAGTGCTGAGGAGTATCGTAGATGCGCCATAGTACGTTAGAAACAGGGATATCCACAGAGATTTAGGGATAAAAACCATGACAGAAGAAATAAAAAAGGTTGCTAAGTAGCACGAGTCCAAGTTTCATGACCACATACAGATCTAGTGAGAAGGTTCAAGAAGACAAAACCATTGAAGCTAGTGTAAAGAAACGTGAAAGTGTCAGTGAAAAAAAGCAAAAGCAAAACTGAAGTGGTAACACACTAAAAAAATGTCGTAAAATAGAACTGAGAGGAAGCTGGCGGGCGAATTCTTAAAATAGCCATTTAGTTAATTTAAGTTAGATCAAAATTGCTGGTTACTCTTTTAGATTAGTTGTAATGTAACTTCGCCATAAAAAAAAAACTTTTGAGCTCTATCATCGAGTGTTGGCGAGGAGGGACAATTTCAAGAACAGTTAATTTCCGGCGAGGTTTAATAACAGCTGAGATCTTTTCTTTCAATAGTTTCTAACAATGTGTTAGTCAGTATGCATATTTCCAATACAAACTAAGTTCTGGTAATATAGAATGTACGTAGCTTTCACAAATATTTAACATCCGAGACTTATATATGTAATTTTTCCACATATTTACACAAATGTAATATTAAGTATTAGCTTCTAGCATCGTAGATTGTCGTATTATAGACATACAGATAATCTTGTAATTTAAGTTGTTAAAACGTCCTTTAAATAAATCTTAAAACACGCCATTTACAAGAAAGAATTGATTCCCGTAAGTTTGAAATGTACTTATAATACCTGGGATAGAAAAGATCTTATGACTCTGTCTCGCGACTATCTTAAAATGTCACATCCTGTAAAAAACTTTGCAAGAAGTCAATGTTATTCGTCAATGCCAATTACAGCTTGTACTGAGCAGATTTCTAGAACCGTATATACTGGAAGACACGTATATATATTTTAATAATTTTAAATGCGAATTCCGCTTCTGTTTGGGCCTATGATGAACGTGTAAGGGTTTGTCGAAGACATGGAAAGAAGGCGTGAAGTTTAGTATGGTATGGAATGGTTTAGGGTGAAATAACATATGGAAATAGGTCCCCTCTAGTATACCTCGAAGCAAACATGAATCCCCAGGAATATATTTGCGTTGCCTTGAAGACTGTTACATTGGTCTGTCTCCACGAACTAGAAATCTCTACTTATCGTGGCATGATAATACCATATTCCATACCGCAGTATCTATGAAGTTCCTTCGTGAAGTAGGTGTCACCGTTTTTCCCGGGGCCAGCAGCGTCACCTGATATTTAGCCCACTAAACATATATGGGACATTATGGACGGAAAGTTGGGCCAATTACCTGTTCCCACAATGGTTCTGCAGCGCTTAAGAAATGTCGTTCAGATTGCTTAGAACACCATCCTGCAGGAAAATATCGACAACCTCATTCGAAGTATGATTTGCAGAGTAGTAGGAGTGCATTAAATTACGAGAAGCCCAGGCTCATTACTGAATTTTGAAATTTTAATCATGTTATATTGTTTGTACGAGGGTTGCCTTTTATATTTCGGGATTGGGCAACCCCAGTGCTGCCTTCTGGCAACTGACGTAAAGTTTGATATTGATTATATTATATTATATTATATTGATAAGATCGTGAACATTTTCGTGCGATTATTTTTTACAACTTTCGCCTGGATTAACTCAACAACAGTGCATCGATGAACTTAATTCGATTTTTGGTGTGAAGCACCATCAAGGACTAGTGTTTATCGATGGCTTACCGAATTCAATCGTGGGCGTAGTTCCCTCAACGACGAATTTCGTGAAGATTGTCCAAAATCGGTTGTTGTTCCGAAAAACATTGATGCTGTGGGTGAACTGATACTGCAAGATCGTCATGTGACTTATCGTGAGATTGAGGTATTCTTGGACATTAGTGGGACCGGCATACATTCAATATTGCATGAACATTTGGCCGTAAAAATGATTTGTTCGCGTTGGATCCCACATAATTTGACAATCGTTCAAAAACAAGCTTGTGTCAATTGGTCGCAAGAAATGCTCAAAAAATTCGATCGCGGTGCTTCAAAACATGTGTATGACATCGTGACAGGTGACGAATCGTGGAGCTACGCTTATGAGTTCGAAAGTAAACATCAGTCGACTGTATGGGTCTTCCAAGGCGAGCCAAACCCAACAAAAGTCGTTGGTATTCGAAGCACTTCTAAGCAAATGAAAAAACTGGACATGTCTCAACCGTACCATTGGTGCAACGCAGAACGGTCAATTCTGAATGGTGCACAACCATTTGTTTGCCACAGGTCTTCGGAGAAATAAGGAAAACCAACCGCCGAAGACGGATCATTCTCCACCACGACAATGCGAGCTCTCCCACATCGGCTCGAACAAGTGACTTTTTGAACACTCAAAACGTCGATTTGATGAGTCATCCGCCCTATAGTCCTGATTTGGCACCCAAAGACTTCTTTTTATTCCTGAACATCAAAAATAAATTGCCAGGTCAACGTTTTTCGACACCCGATGAAGGGGTTGATGCGTTTAAAATGCATATTTTGGAGATATCTCAAACGGAGTGGAAAAAATGCTTCGAAAATTGGTTCACACGCATGCAAAAGTGTATTGATCTTCATGGAGAATACTTTGAAAAACAATAAAGCCGTTTTCGATGATAAATATTTGTTTTTGCTCTCTAATCCCGAAATATAAAAGGCAACCCTCATATGTATCCATATTATCACGTAAAAATTATTAAGAAGTATTGACATTTAATGGGTGTTGCATTTTCAATGTCATGCAGTATATGGAAAATAGTTAGTTGTTTGTAAATTTAAGCACACAGTTATACTTTTAGGAAGAAAAGTGATTTTACAACCTAAACTTAATTTGATACTTGTTAGATAATTGTAATAAAGGAATTCATTAGTTATAATTGGAATGGGTTTAGTTAGGCTCCAAAGAAAAGACCAAACAGTGCTTGCACAGGAATATCTCTTAATCAGGGAACATTCCTGGTATTATTGGACGGATTATAAACGTGTAGGATTAAAAGGTTACAGATTTGATGTTTTCATAAAATCTTTTTGTGTAGACAACTTTGGCCAACCTCTTCATTATCACAGACTAAAACAAATATCATTATATTTTGCAAAGCTTCTTATATTATTACAACTGTTTCTGCTGAACCATAACTATCCATTATATGTAACTTTGAAACTTTGGGATCTAAAGTTCGTAAGCTTCTTGGAATCGACGTGTGATTCCGATCCAAACTTTTCTACTTTCTGTTGTTCAAGTTTTCAATTGCTTGCTCGTTAACTCAACGTAAATAAGCATCTTGGGCATTTTTAGAGAACTATTGGATTTTTAAGGGTTGCCTGTATCTTAACACTATCTGGTACAGCAGACAGTTTTAATTCGCTGTTTGGTGTAAGCACAATCTCAATTCTTGTAGTCTATCAACTATTGATAAGAGAATAATATTTGGATTTTTATTTTAAATAGCCGTTTTGGGCTTTTACTTGCCTTAAACAGTAGTTCGTGAAAGTGTGTCATTTACAAACTATTGATCTGATAGTGATGCAACTGTAAACGTATATTAAAAAACGATCGACAAAATAAGTCTTTGTTTAAATTTGGAGATAAACTGGACGCCAGTAATTTATGTAAGCCTGTTCTTCCTCATTGTTGTAATTAAATTTTTAGGAATATTGTAATTTCAACGAATACATGCGCAGAACAACTGTACCCTTAAACATTTTAACAGCATATTGTTTTTAAATTTGTACGAATCTAAATTTTGAAATTCTAAGAATACCGAAATCTCATCATATCGCCTCTCCAAGATGTTTGCGCGTACATTATATAGGATATATATTCGTAAGCAGTTCTATATTATCTAACCAGTACAGTTTTTGATGCAAGTAAGAAAATTGGGTTTACAATGCACGGTTGTACTGTTGAAATGCACTTCTAATATTCTTCTTATTATATAAGAATTACGACGGAGGAAGCTTTCAGTAAATCATCTCAGCTGATGTTGATAGTGCTGTATCGAAAGTTTACTTCAACAGTAAACATTTAAGTAGTTATTACAGTTACACACATTATTATAATATTATTTCACAGTCATTGAATCTTTGCGTATGTCATCAACCACTGTCGGATGAAGCCCATGAAGGGGTTTACGGCACACCTTATTTATTATTTTTTAAAGTAATTACCTACGAAACGTGAAAGGTAACCCACGGGTTTACCCACTGTGAAGTAAATATACACAGGGTTTCTCAGTATTCGATCCCATGTGTTTGCTAAAGTGTTTTTTTAATAATGATTGGCAATAACAATCAGAATCAATTACAAATTCTATGAGTTAATTGTATGTCACGAGTGCTGTCTTGAAGAGATGAACGCCCAGTGGTGCCATCTCGGTTTTCCTTCATGTAGAGGTTGGGGGGGATTGTTTGTGTTTATTCTGTCAGGTACCACGGCCACTTGCGTTTCAATCTTCGGATGGTTGGTTGTTGCGTTAGCGGTGTAATTATGTCGTTAGTATGTCCCAGGAGTCTTTCATGGTGGCTTGCAGCTCGCTGTCTAATTATGTCCCGCACATATTGTATGTTGCAGTTGGTGTGAAGTGTACGATTTGATACTTACCAACAAGCTTAAGGAGAAAATCACACAGACAAGGAATGAAGCATTTCAAAATTACATAAGCAGCCTATCCAAAAATGACTATCGTATTTGGAAAGCTACAAAGGGTTTTAAGAGACCTCAACTACAAATTCCTCCATTACGTAAAATCGATGGATCTTGGGCAAGGTCAGAAAAAAAAAAAAGTGGAACTATTTGCTCAACACTTAGCAAAGGTATTTACACCTAACTCCAATGAGATTGATGAAGATGTTGACAACTTTCACGGTGTACCGTTGCAACTATCCCTCCCAATTAAAAAATTTACAATTAACGAACTCCGAAATGAAATAAAATTCCTAAGTAATATAAAAGCGCCAGGGTATGATTTAATTAAGGGCGCCGCCGTACTAAAACAGCTACCAAGAAGAGGGGAACAATTCTTATTAGCACTCTTCAACGCAATGCTACGGTTAACCTATTGACCCTTACAATTGAAGTTTGCGCAAATTATCCTAATCCAAAAACCTGGGAAGCCGCCAAACGAAGTCCAGTCCTATCGCCCTATCAGCTTGCTACCTGTCGTATCGAAACTTTTTGAAAAGCTAATTCTAAAACGAATTAACGAAATCAATATATTAGACGAATGGATTCCAAATCACCAGTTTGGGTTTAGGAGAGGACACTTTACCGTATAGCAGTGTCATAGAATAATCAATATCATTCAAACATCACTCAATAGAAGGAAATACTGCTCAGCAATCTTCCTAGACGCCAAACAAGCATTTGACCGTGTTTTGACTATTGTTTAAGATCAAACATATATTTCCTTACCAATACTATCTCCTGTTCAAATCGTATTTATCAAATCGATTATATCAGACCAAACTTGGGAATGAAGTTTCACAATTACACCCAATCACTGTTGGTGTCCCTCCGGGCAGTGTTTTGGGTCCAGTTTTATATCTGCTTTTTACTGCAGACATACCGATTCCGCCAAACGCAACACTGGGAACATTTGCAGATGATACTGCCATTCTTGCATGCCATGAAGATCCTCAAACCTGCAGGAAACCTCTTGCAAGAAGGACTAAACGCATTAGAAAAATGGTTGCAGTAATGGAAAATAAACGTCAATGAAACGAAGTCCACCCATATAATGTTCATAACAAGACGATTACTATGTCCACCTGCAACTCCAAACAACGTTCCTATACCACAAGCAGATAACGCTAGATACTTGGGTCTTCACATGGACAAAAGGTTAACGTGGAAAACACATATAATAAAAAAACGCAAAGAAATGGACCTCAGAATCAAGAAAATGTATTGGTTTGTGGGGCGAAATTCACAACTGTCACTAGAAAACAAACTATTGATCTATAAAACTATTATAAGACCTATATGGACCTACGGCTGTGATTGTGCCAGCTACTCAAACATTGACATAATACAACGGTTCCAATCGAAGACCTTGCTAAAGTGTGGAAAACCAACATGAAATAAAAAAACAAATTCTAGTACTAACATTATTCGAGCAAGGTTCAAATTTGACCTGCATTTTATCTTTTTCTGAACGTAATTGAAGAGATACTGCAAAGCGGTTTTATATGCATTAAAGTAGACATGTTAGCCAACGCCATAAACAATTGCAACTTGATTGTGTCAATACTGGCAGTTGTATTAGCAATGTCGTGCAACAAAATGTCAAATTCTGCTGCACAACGTGTATTTATTAAATTTCTTCTCAATTAAGGTGTAATATGATGATATACATCAGAGACTTCAAAAACAGTTTGATGAAAAGTGTTTATGACTCAGAACAGCCTTTGGGCGGTGTAAATCCTTCCAGGATGGTCGTGAACGCGTGTCGAACTTGCCGTATGCTGCCCTCCAGCGTCTGCTGTGAATTTTGGGAACATTCAAAAAGTTGACCAACTGATCCGGAACAATAGGCGAATATCTGTGAAGGAAACGGCTGGAATTGTAAAACTTAGTGTTGGTAGTGTTCAAACTATTATCCACGACACGCTTAAATTTAGTAAAGTTAGCGCCAGGTGGTTTCCAAAACAACTTTCCGCGGAACAACAGCAGAAACGACTTCAGGTTTGCAGAGAAATACGGTTTCGCTATGAAGGCGATCACTTTTTGTCACGTATCGTAACAACTGATGAAACCTGGGGACACCATTATATCCCAGAAAGCAAAAATGTTAGCATGGAATGGCATCACTGAAGCTCACCTCCGCCCAAAAAATTCAAAACAAAACCATCGGCTGGCAAAGTTGTGGCGACTGTATTCAGGTACGCTATTGGACCAATTTACGTCGATTATCTCGAAGCAGGAGAAACGATTAATTCAGCTTATTACAGCGAGCTTCTTGGAAAGGTTAAGCTGACCATACGAAGATAAAACGCGTCTCTTAAGTAAGGGCGTTATTCTACTGCACGATAACTCTCGCGCACATATAGCCCATCTAACAAACAATACATTGGCTAAATTGGGCTGCGAAGCACTGTCTCACCCCCCATATAGTCCGGACTTGGCCCCCAGTGACTATCTGACTCTAATGAGAAAGTGAAGGATGCGGTGCAAAATTGGCTACAACCAAAAGAATTTTTTTCGACGGGAATGCGGAAGCTGCCGGAGAGACGGGACAAGTGTATTTTAAAGGGGGGTTGTTACTTACAAAAATGATGTATACATATTTAATATTAATCTATAGTTTGCATCGACCAGAAAAAAAAGCTGGTCAAATTTGAACCACCTTCGTATATATAATACAATTATTAAAAGTAATAATCCCAAGAAGCAACTTATTAAACTCATATTATATTTGGAAATTTATAAATAATACTGCCTTTCTTCACCAAACATATTTATAAGAAACAGTTATTCTGTACACTTTCTAAATACAGTAATTTTAGTTAATCTTAACCATGAAAAATGACTTGGAAAATGCCTTGGAAAATATATTTTTAAAATAATATGGTCATTAAAGTTTTTGTGTATATTACCATACTCTATCATTCTTTGGAGGTGATTAGCACGTATATGGAGACCCGCTGTATATGTAATAATACGCGTTCGAATATGCATATACTAACAATGAATCCCTCGCCATAAGTAACAAAAACGACAAATATTTTTAAAATTTGTTATTTTCATTTTAAGTAATTTACGTACAACTGTAAAAAAATATCACCAAATCCTGTTCCCAACAATCCCAATTCTTCTAGTAATTCTTGTTAATTATCGCAATTCTAAAAATTATCTATTAAAATTTGTCTACAGCTTATTTATTATAGCAATGCTGTCTGCATTATGTAAACTTGAAGGCGCCTTTTAATCTGTAAAGTGTAAACAGTTTAGCCGAAGTTCTTACTCCTGTAAAGCTGACAAAATACTGACTTTTTGTGGCTGTTTTTGCAAATAATAATGCAACTCTTTGTCATGTTTCTAAAGAAAAGTGCCATTGTTACTTTACAATATGTTTTCCCTTTCTCATTTCTGATTCAACCGTTAAAATACGCTATTGTGATACTGTCTACATCTAGCTTTATGTTGTTGTCTACCGGGCGGAAAGATTTCAACACGAAAATGCTTTAAACAAGACGCAGCACAACACATTCTACGTAATATAGATGGATTTATTACTTTTGAACTTTTCAACAGAACTGCGCTTTTAAATATAAAGGAGATTTCATATCATTTTTCTCCAACTTTGACTTTATTTACTGAATTTATTTACAGTTTGACAGTGTTCATTTAATTTTATTTAAACCTGCTGCAATAATTTTAACAGAAGATTCGTGTAGCCTTTTTTAGTGTTAGCATAATATCAAATTATTTCAATTAGCAGTTATGCAAAATTATGCACGTATTTCGAACATAAAAACATGCAAAAAGGTACGAGAGCCATTCTAGGGAACAGAAAGGTCAACCAAATCGATTACATTCGAGTAAACAAGAAAACGAGGCGGCCGTAGGCTAGAGGTTAGCGCGTTAGACTTCTACGCTGAGGGTCCTGGGTTCAATTCCCAGTACCGGAACATCGGATTTTTAACGGCCGTTCTCCCTCGCAAGGCAATGGCAAACCAGCGAGGTATTCTGCCTAGTAAATCTTCTCTGGAGTAGAAGTGTTTACACTTCCCGTGGTTCGGAGCCCACGTTAAGCTGTAGGTCCTCTATGTCTGTGGCACTCTAAACGCGCAACACAGGCATAGGAGAGAAGATCGCTACGTCTCGTAAGAGACAAAGCACCATAAGAAGAAACAAGAAAAGAGCTGGAGCTATCCTATATACGGACATATAGAGGTCCGAACTACTATTTTGACTATTTTCTGCTGGTGGCAAAATAAAACAAACGGGACGACAACCCCGAAGGAAATGGAATATTGGGAAAGTACCAAGCGAAAGTATTCGTAGTTAACGGTGAAGTAAAACGGGGATATGTTAGTGAAGTTGTGGCGAGGTTGGGGACGCAGCACGGCGGAGGTAATATGCAGCTAGAATGGATTATGATAAAAGACAGAATACAAGAGGCTGTTACAAAAACGATAGGAAATGAAAAAATTCAGAAAAGAAGTGAGCAATGGTTCTATGATGAATATAAGGAAGCGATACACAAAAAATAAAGCTAGAGAAAACGGATTATTCACAAGAATAGAAGAAAATACGAGCAGCGAAGAAAAGATACTACAAAAATCCGTAGAAAGAAAGGGAAAGGGATTTCTACAACTAATTCATAGAGAAACTGGACGAACACAATAAATGTAAGAGTTCAAGGAGGTAAGGCTTACAGCTAAGTGGATGCAAGAATAAAAAAGCCGAGCAATTTTCTGAAAAAAACAGAAATTTTAGAGAGACGGAGAGAGCATTTCCAAGACTTGTTAAATGTCCCTGAAGAGGAGAATGAAAGAGACGAAATAGAAGAAGGAAAAACATCCTAAAGTGATGAATGACTTACTTATGATGAAGTGGAGGACGTAATTAAGAAATTAAAAAATAATAAGGCTGTAGGACTTAATAGGATAGAAGGAGAACTGATAAAAAATGGCAGAACAATTTTACACAAACATATGCGTAATCTCATAACATTCACGTGGAAAGAGGAAATAATGCCGGATGAAAGGGGGCCAGGGAGTGCTCACAATTATCACGTCATAACGTTACTCAGTGTATCGTATAAAATTTTATTGTGTATGTTATATAACCGTTTAAGTAAAACGCAGAGAAACAAAAAGAAGACTATCAGAACGGCTTTAGAGCTAATCGTTCCACTACGGATATATATTCGTAATGACGCAAGTATACGAAAAATGCTTTGAGCATAATATAGAGCAAAATCTATTTATTGACTTTCGTCAAGCGTTCGACAGGGTAAAAACAAATAAAATTGATGAATGTATGAGACTACTGTTAGTAGATACCGGATAAACGCATAAACCTTACCATCTGGTCCATACGAGACACTATGGCATCCGTATTAATTTAAGAAGAAATTATCCAATCTGTCCAAATTAACTATGGTGTAAAATAGGAAACCTGCTTTCAGTGAAGGTTAGCATTAACTGTACCATAAATACCAAATGCGCCCAATTAAATACTTACGCGGATGATGTCGCTATGGCGAGCAGGAGTGTAAAAGAGCTAAGCGATACATTCCTGAGACTAGAAGTAATCACAGCAGAAATGGTTTTATTGATAAACGAATGTTACGGGCCAAACGAGCTTTTTCGTCGATCCGTAACAGGACAGATGGAAAAGGCCTTCGGCTTAGTTCAGAGGAGTAGGGGTGGTTCATGGAAAGGGAAGGAAATCTTCGTAGTTGTGTACAGGAGTTAGTCGAAATTAGCGGGCGCCACCTTCCAAATCACGGCCAATTGCATGTTCTCGTGGAAGGCTGAGAAGCCATCAGCTTACGGGAATCGAACTCACCTGTATTGTGCTTTCGCCTGTATATAAAGCTTGCAAAGTTCATGCACACAATAAAGAAAAAAAATACACAAAAAAAAAGATATAGATCGAATCGAGTCAACGTTAAGAGCTAAGACTTCAATGCGTTTATCGCAACAGCGGAACAACCAGAGGGACAGGAAATGGGCTCGATATTAATCCCCCAAAGGCGATCCGTATATTCGCAATGAATTGCCTTCGTAGTGTTAAAATTCCAGAGTGTTTCTTTAATCCGACACTTGTCGATGGTTCTGTCCACCCCACGATGAAAACAGCGATACGAAAATCACGCGATGGACACCCATCGAAAACCCAAGCCGTCCCTACAGTATTTTATTACGGCGCTTATCGCAAGCAACCGGGCCGAAGAAGATGTTACATTCGACTGAAGAGAAAACGTAATGTCAATATGCATCGGCCGAAAATGTTCACCATATTACGAAATATGAATTCTAGAACCATTTAACACGTAGGACTCCAAGGGCAAGAGATTTCCAGGTCAAGCGCGTAGACAAAATATTAATCGGCAATTCTCCATGATAACAAAAAAAAGGTCCACACCAAACGGTATTTGGGAAATAATAATATAGTAATCGGCTTAAGAGCGGCAATTAAAATAAAGCTTTAATTCAGATGAAGCGGCATAATCAAATGAACATAACAGGAAAATAAAACCAAGTACGAGGCTTGTTCAATGAAACCAATCTTTGATTAACTTGCAGGTGCACGGTGTACTGCATTAACAGAAAACAATATGGCATGTGTGGAAGGCCTTACTGGAGGAAATAGTCGAATTTCAAAGAGAGAAATTTTAGAAATTCTTGATGCGAGTGTAGGATCTGCTCATACTATTGTCCGTAATCTGGGTTAAAGCAAAGTTTGTTCGCAATGGATTCCTCGTCTCTTGTCTAATGAACCAAAATGCTTGCGAAAGGGCTTATCTCTGCAACACCTCATAACTATACGCAAAATAGTGATGACTTTCCTCTGTCAATAGTTTTTGGAGACGAAACTTGGTGGCATTACTACAAGCCATGCAGTAAGCTATCGTCGATGCAGTAGAAACATTCACGTCCGCCACCACCGAAAAAGTTTAAAGCACAACCTTCTGCAGACAAGGTGATGTTAACATTTTTTTTTCGACCATGAAATACCCTTGTTGATAGAGTTTAAGGAACCTGGAGTAAATGTCAATGCAAATCTGTATAATGAAACTTTGAACACGCTTCATCAAGCAATAACACGGAAACGTTCAGGAAAACCTACGCGTGGCGTGAGGTCATTTTGTTGCACAATGCTAGGTCTCGAGTTGCTAATGTGGTAAAAGGAAATCTTCAACGAAAGAAATGGAGGGTTTTAGGGCATCCATTCTATAGCCCGGATCTATCGCCTAGCGATGTCCACATTTTTGGATCGCTGAAAAAGGCATTAAATGGTTGGCATTTCGAGCCTGAAGCAGAAGTACAGTTAGCTGTGGAAGACTTCTTCAATCAGCAGCCACAGGAATTCTATGAGCAGGGTATACGTCGGTTAGTAAAACAGTGGGATACGTGCCTTAACTGTGACGGTAATTATTTGTAATTAAATTGTTGAATAAATTTGTTATACAGCAAAGATGGGTTTCAGTTGAACCCACCTCGTATAATAAAACAGAACGGTGAAACTAAATAATTGGAAGTAGGAAACCATAAGTTTGAAGAAGTCAAAGAGTTTGTGTATTTAGGATCGCTATTAAATTCAAAAAATAATCTGGACGAAGAAATAGCAAAAGAATTCAGACAGGATGCAAGAACTACTATGTGCACAAGTATCTAATGCTATTAAACCATACCTCTAAAATAAAAATATATATAACAGTATTATAAATCCAGCAGTAATGTTTGGTTGCGAGACTTGGACCTTAACACTAAATCAGCAAAATAAATTAGGTTGTGCAGAGAGAAAAATTGTAAGAAAAGGATATGGTGGAATTGATGATGAGAATGTAATATTCAGGAGAAGAATGAACTTTGAAATAGACAAACTAATAAAAAGTGCTGATATAGTGCGGTTCATCAAATCTCAGAAGCTGGAATGGTTAGGGCATCTTACGCAATAATGCAGAAATGAAAGTACGAAACACGAATATAAAGAAAAAAATTGCCGTAAATAGAACAGTATCTGTATTTCGGAAATACTGCCAAGAGACCAAAGGAAAGGTATGCGTTAGAAGTAACATAATCCGAAATCTCAACCAACGCTTAATGGGGAGCGCAAACCCATACACATCGAATTTCGGCGATGGCACTGTGTTGCTCCGCTTCAGAATATGCCGCACCTGTATGGGGTCAGTCATCACATACCACTCATGTTGACGTCGCACTTAACGAGACGGTTCGCCATTTCGGGATGTCTAAGACCAACACCGATCGAGAAAATCTACCCTACAGGTGGTATTGTTCTACTCACCATTAGGAGATGTGTTGCCTCGGAAGCAGAGAGGAAAAAGAAAACTACTGACCACAGGCGTGGTATATGGATACGAGATCCAGCGATGCAGACTGAAGTCCCGCGAAAGATTTCTGCAGAAGGCAACACCCCTGGAAGCGTCATGCGAAAACCGCCGCCTTAACCTGTGGCGTGATATGGCGGAACGCAGGTGGATAGAGCCAAAGGAGGAGTTGGCTGCTGGTGGCCACTTAGACTACCCAACGTGGAAAACCCTTAATAGATTAAGGACGGGGGTGGCATGCTGCAAAAATAATCTGAAGGGATGGTGTTACCGAAAAGACGATATCTGTGAATGTAAGTATCGTAGAAGAGACTAAAATCCACAAAGGGTTGTGACACCAAAGAAATAAGTAAGTAACTAAACAACCCTAATGGCTTTATTTAATTAGCTTATACACGCTTGTTAGGCATATAACATTATTATAAAATACGTTTAATGAACGATGACCACTGAATTATTTACTTAAGTTCATATTTTTTTAGTGGCAGTTGTTGTGACAGCATGAATCCACTATTTTAAAGAAACTATCGCGTATGTAAGTCTGTGGCTAATAACTTGAAGGCGAGATTCAACACAAACCATGTAAAATACACAGAGTGCTTAAAATAATAGAAGTAACATTTTAACAATAACCATAGACTCAATTCCATCAGGATTTATTTACTTTTTGTGCTTGATACTTACTTCAACATTTTACATCTCACTTTCAAAAGCATTTAATATTGTAAACATTTGCAGCTGGGGCAGAAGCGCACTGGATCTTGATTTCAGGCTTGACTCTGGTCTTCTACTACAAAACTTCCAATTGCGGGGAATATATGAGCTTAGTGTGCTCAATCATTAAAGGTGTATTTGTTAAAGTGTGTATGTGAATTTGAAAGGTCTCGAGTATAATTTACGTTTACCATCACAGAAGTGTAAAAATGTTATTATATTACGTGACGTGCATGATCGTGTTCTAATAAGTGTTTAGCCTAGTTATATTTTTCTGAGTGTTTATATTTGTATGAGTCTATGTGTTTCTTGTATCTGGTATCAAAATTTCTAATTGTTTGACCTATGTATATATACTTACACTGTGAACAGTTTAATTTATAAATTTTAACAAAACGTTAGTTCTATCTTCTATCTCTGTTAAAGTTATGTATCAATGACCTACAGGTTGTTAATTTATGTGTTAGTTGTGTTGACGAGAGTTCTGTGGCATTGTGGTATGTGTTTGTGTAGGATTTCTATAAATAGAGTATTTGAGTTTGTTTTTGGAATTAATTTTGATGTTTAAATCTAAATAATTAAAACATCTGTTTTGTTCTGTTTCTAATGTAAAGCTTATGTTTGACTGTAGAAAAAATCATCAATAAACTCAAATGAACTATTAAAACATGCTAAAATATCATCAACGTAACGAAACTAAAATATAATTTTCGAAGATTGATTCGATTCAAAAATTTGATCTTCTAAATGTTCCCGTCGGTCGGTAAACCGTTCAAAATGTAAATAAATCCTGTTAAAATTGAGTCTATTATTATTATTAAAATATAAATATGAATTACAACGAAGTAAGACAAGAAACAATTAGCAAATAGGAGTAACAAACTACCTTAGCCGTTTGCTAGTAGTATAGAGTATTATGAAAGTATGCTGACTTAATAAAAGAATCCATAAAAGAGTTTTCAAGATTTTTCTCTTCTAAAAACCGCTTTTATAGCCGAAGCGTAACATTTACAACCAAAATAAGATTTTCCCCGGAAAGTGCACTTTAAAAACAATATTTCAAGTCTCTTCTGTTTGTCTACTTTTACTTTTGTAAATGTATAACATATCTAAAATGTCGATGTTTAAAATTATCGAATATATCCATACATGAGTTAGAATTGTCAATATTACAATGATATCGAAGTTTTTAATTACGAATTAATTGAAAGTAGTACATGTTGCACAGAATGCGTTTTTAATCATTTATTTATCAACATACGGGTGTATTATAAATTTGTATATACAACTAGTAAATAGTTTCAATTAGCAACGTTTTATAGGATATTTTTCATACATTAGTTTCTGAATAGTCGTGATATACCGAACGCTCTTCTGTCTGTATTTTTATTATTGCTATTTTATTAATATTTCTTAAGCTTTACATCTATAATAGTCATAACAGTTCTCTTCCAGTCTTGTGCAGACACAAAATAGTCCTAAAATCTTGGAAAAAGAATTGAATATTTAGATTTAAAATTTGAAATAAAATATCCAATAGAAAATCTGAAACGAGACATCTAAAACGAGGTTGGTCGATGATATCGAAAAAATTAAATCGATTAGAATAACAGACGCTGAAGGAATGAAAACCATAGATTCGATTTCAGCGGAATTGCCTGATGTTACCCATTTTATACAAGCTCGACCTAAGGTGTAAAAAAATTGATATTGAATGCGAATTGCTAATATCACTTCATTGTTATTAATTACCTAATATCATTGGCATAAATAATTTTTAAAATTTATTTAATATAAATCATTTAATGACCGACAGCTATCCAATAATACTTTGTAAAATACAAGAATGAATCGATAATTGCTTAATCGTTTACTCAATTAATTAAGCTAACGATCAATAAAGAATTCAGTTAATGGCGTTATAAATATATTGATAGGGTGATCGACTAATCTAACAATTTATTAATTATGTTATTGGTTTTTTTAAACCGATTCGTAGATAGTTTTAGCATAGAAGTTTAAGCAGCGATTAATTAGTTAGTGTAGAAATAATTTATAAACAAATTTTTTATTAAATATAAACAATCAATAGATTGCTCATCAAGTAATCGAGTATTTAATATACGCGCGAAAACATTCGATTCTTTTCTGTTTAATTAATTGATTATTCAACTAATCCATTGTTCTTTAATATCTTTTTCGATTGGTAATTTCAGCTTTATATGTATTTCAACATTTTACATATCACTTTGCTTTAATCAATATTATTTTATTTCTGATTTTTAAATTTATCTTCAAGGAGACGGTTTACCAATGGGAAGTACAATTTCACCACTTTTAGCTAATGTATTTATGGAACATTTGGAAAATCGAATCGCCGAATAAAATCAATCCTCCAAAATTATACCTTGGTTGCGTTGTGTTGATAATATTTTAGCATGTTTTAATAGTTCATTTGAGTTTATTGGTGAGTTCTTAACGTTTATTAATACTCTACACTACAACATAAACTTTACATTAGAAACAGAACAAAACAGATGCATTAATTATTTAGACTTAAACATAAAAATTAATTATAAAACAAAGTCGAATACTCTATAGAAATCCTACACAAACAGATATCACAATACCACAGAACTCATGTCACCATAGAACATATAAATTAGCAGCCTATAGGTCTTTGATATACAGAGCTCTAACAGTTCCTCTAAATAACAATAATTGCACCAAAAAAATTTGCATCACTTCTCACAAAAACCGCTTATAAACCAATGGTGCCGGACTTCTTGGTTGCCGCTACCCCGGGTTTGAAACGTCGGCAGGTCTTGGTCCGCCGGGGTCTCATGACGGCCACCAGGAGTACCCTAATTTTCTACTTCTTTTGACGATACCCCGGTCGTGGGTGGGTTAGGGCAACGCGCCTGGCGGCGTTCGACGGGTCACAGGATTGGACGCGATTTGGACCCCAGCCTGCAAACCTTTTGAATCCTGGCACACCGAAAAATAAAATATTTTCTCGTAGAACACATGCTTTTTGTTTTTCAACCGAACCAGTTCAAAGTCGAGGAACTGTTGGGTGATGTGCACACTGGCGAAAGTACGTCCAGATCGACCTGCCCGTTCGCAAACCGTGGCTATGGAAGCGACCGGTGGCACTCGTCGCCTTTCACGGCTAATAGCTCGGCCGTAATTGGACTGATTGAGACAAATGTTTTTTGCCAGGCAGTCAATTGCCATGGCCAACGACTTTCATAGCAGAAAATGGGTAGCCGAAAATTTTTAGCACCGTCTCAAAATTGCCTTGATCGTTTTTAGGGAGCTGTCGCTAGGTTGTTGATTAACGTAGCCGCCTGCGGTTTGTGCGGTTCGCAGGAGTCATTGTCGAAAACCACCGTCGTCATGTTAAAAACGCCGAAACATCAAGGTCGAAAGACAGCGGTGCTCCAAGTCCGGGGATCCTTTTTGAGACAGGAGAACGGTAGCGGCACGTTCCCTGGCGGCGTCTTCGAAATCCCTATCCGAATATCTGGCTCCGTTTTCCGTTGGTGACCGTTTCCGTTCCAAAAAACGTACACCATTTTGAACCGTTCTTAGGAAAAATCGAAAATTTTCCGAGGCTTGTATTTCCCAAACTAAAGAAACTAAAGAAGTGAGGGCGCGAAAGTATTTTCTGTAAATGGCTGTAACTCCAGAATCGCGCCACTTGGTGAGGTGCGCTTGAATTCTATAGGGAGTACCGGCCAAGAACGGCCACCCGTTCACGAATGTCGCTGTCCAAGACATGCAATTAGAATTTTCAAGGGTATAAAATTACCTACGTTACGGCAGTTGCCGAGGCGGCGCTAAAAAGACCGGTTAACTATATCTATGCCAAAGATAAGTGGATATATTTCCATTTGAATAAAATAAACCCGACGCCGATGTCTTGATTCGCTGGCCGGTGTTGAATTTTTAAAATCAATATTGCTAACATGTGCTTTTTCTATTAATTACTATCATTTGCGCGTTTTTTGTTAATACGTTTACTTTCGAAGCCCTGATTGTAGCGCAATGTTTGGACACAGGAGGAAGTGCGCGTTTTCGACTTGTGCCCGTCGAGGTCGTTGGATGGCTGTGCCGTAGAACCACCCACACCCCAAAGTCGCCTGGTATCCTTAAACAGCAGACAAATTTTTGCACGCTTTGTACCTATCGACGCTCGCCTTTATAAATTACAATTGCAATTCCCTTCTCCCTTCCCCCCTTCCACCTGCATTCCTTACCGTCGCCCTTCCTTTTCTTCAAATTTTTGCTTTCCCTTTCGCTCATATATTTCTTAGTTTTACTCCCTTCTGTCTTTCCTTTCTCCATTTTCTTACATTCGTTTTTTTTCTTCAGTTCTCCACCCGTCAAGGGAGGAACCCTCGTTTCCTTTGTGTCGTTCGCCTTTTGCTCCTTCAATCACTTTCTTATTTATTTTATTTCCTTGTCCTTTTTACTCTTTCTTCTTCTCTTTCCTCCTTCTTCTTCCTCTCCTCACATTTCCTGCCCCTTCTCCCAGACTCTGTCCCTTCCCAGCTTTCCCCTCTTTTCTTCTTCTAGTCTTGCCTTCCCACCTCATTCTTTCGTCCCTTTCCTCCACTTTCAATCTAGCGGTTGCTAGGGAATGGTACGAACGATCCCATGCTTCGTCGCCATTCCCCTGTCCCGCAAAGTTGATTAAACAAACTGCACACAGTAATTGCTGCAACACGAAACTTACACACTAATCAGAAAGACAGAATATAAATTAGCAATTCAAAGAATGTATCCAATAGACCACTCTGATAATGTTAAATATATTGCAATTTCCATATTTCGCTGATATATCGGGGAAAATTGATAATTTATATTCGAAATAAGCAAGTTTAGAGTAATTTATAAAACAACAAAAAAAACGCAAACACGCTTTCAAAAATACACCTTTATTGAATAAGCAAATTCTGATAACTTTCCCGCTATTGAAAGTTTTGAAATAGAAGACCAGAGCCAAGTTCGAAATCAAGTTCCTTGGTGCTGGTTCCGTATTGTCATTGTAAGATTTGGGAGTGTGAGTTACCTCACGTGCACTTACGCCACATAGGTAGGCCCATTGTGCTGCCTCCCCAGCAGTTCCCCAATTTGGGCTTCACCTAAGCTATCCAATCCTTTGGATGTTCTTCAGGACATCCGCAACTGGGGTATTGCTTATTTCGGCCATATCAGGCCAAAAGTCTCCCAACATGGATCCTCCGATTGTTGCAATAGCTGGGCAGTGACACAGGACGTGTTCTGCGGTCTCGTTATTCCCATTGCATCCTCGACGGTTTGCGCTGTCCGCCAGTTCCACCCTGTGCAGGTGTTGATTTAGGGTGCAGTGTCCAGATAAGATACCTACAACTAGTCGCAGGTTCTTTCGGGACAGTTGCACACAAAGTTTGGTTGTCTTTGGCGAGGGTGCAGTAATAGTAGCCCTTACATGACGACAACTTTCAGTGTTTACTCATCTTCGTGTGAATTGTTTAGGGTTTCTTGGTTTAGCATAAAGCTTAATGTCCCCAGGGATATAGGAATAACGGGTTCTGATCCCCAAATAGGTTGTTCAGAGACTAGTCTCGCAATCTCATCAGCCTCCTCATTGCCGTAGTGTCCATCATGTCCTTTCAGCCATATGAGAGAAATGACATTACCTTTTGAGATATCGTCGAGAGCTTCACGGCACTAGAGTACCACTCCTGAGGTAACTACCCAGGGCTAGCAAAGTGGCGCTGGTGTCACTGTAGATACCAATACGTTGGTTCTTGATCTGTCGTTCAAGAATTGCATTTGCACCATGCTTTATTACCACTACCTCCTCTTGGAAGACAGTAGCAATTTTGCCTAGTGGTGTAGTGTTAGGTCATCAGGGAACACTCCGGCACCCGTTACATGCCTTGTTTTAGATTCGTCGGTAAAGATGGATATGTTCATATTCTGGGTTGTCTCAGCATTGGCGTAAACACTGAAGTGTCTATTGAAGGCATATTGTGGGAGAGGTAGTCTACAATTGCGTCTAAAAGAGGGGTCTTGACGTCTGCCTTATCCAGAATGCGGTATGTCTGCCTCCCCTGCCTGCTGTGTGATACAGACCCTTATGGCGCAGCCTTAAAGCCGTCCTCACAGCTACTTCCTCCACAAAAAGGTCAAGCGGTGGAAGGCATAAGATCACCTCTAAAAGACCGCGCACACTATACCTGCACGGACCAGCACGGCACGGACCAGAAAAGTCCGCTCGTGAAGGTACCTATGTTATTTAACGTAGTAGGGCACAGTAGACCAGCATCAGCACGTACCGTCACCAGCAAAGACCGTCAGAGCATGTCGTGTCGGTCGGGGTACAATTCTGACCAGCAATTTCCATGTCTAGCCGTGCTGGACCGGCCTAATGTGCGCACCAGCACCTGCAGGGACCTGCAAAAAGAGTGGTTCGTGCAACTTCGCTGGACTCTCGGCAAGCTCGCTCGCCCAACTGAAATGCATGTACGTACAGGTTTGATAAAACTTTTATTTTAGTTTCAAACATTCAACAACGGCACAGTATTGCTTATTGTGCTTAGTGCTTATAATATGAATGAAGAAAAACTTATTCTAGTGGTACAAAAGTATCCAGAGCTGTGGGATACGAGCCATGCATATTATAGAGACCAGGAAAGAAAGGATACAATATGGGAGGAGATAGCCAAGAATAGCTTCGTGGAGAAAACAGGTGAATATGCAAATCTTAATTCTTTTTTTTTTATAGCGTGTTATTTGATTGTATGTTATTACTCGTGGCATCCTCTTCTCACCATGTCTATTTGCCAAGGTACAGCCCCATTCTCGGACATAAAATACTCTGCAAACTTGTTTCTAATTTCCATAGCTCTAGTGGTAGAATTTCCTCCGATTCTATTAATGTCTTGTAGACTTGGCATGGTCTGTGTGGTGGTCTCCTCCTCCTCTGCAGTCCAGTGAGAAGTATCAGTGCGCAAAAAGTTGTGGAGACAGCATGTGGCGCCTACGACAATGTCTATGTGTTCTGGGAAAATATGTAATTTTCTTTGATACAGTCGGAATCTTTTGGCCAAAATGCCAAAACAATTCTCCACGATTCTTCTAGCTCTGCTATGCCGATAATTATACACTTGTTTTGTCAAGCTGAATCTCACCTGCTTCCGGGGGTAAGGCCGCATAAGGTGTTCTTGGAGAGGGAATCCTTCATCTCCAATAATAACATGTGGTACGGGGTCAGTACAACCTGGAAGTGGTTTGTCATCAGGAAAATTTACTTTCCCGGTTGCTATCTTTTTCCCTAGAGCGGAATTCGCAAATATACCAGCATCACTGTCTTTTCCATAACCACCTACACTAATGTTTACAAACTTGTAATCAGCATCAACCAATGCCATCAAGACCACACTGAATGTCTGCTTGTAGTTGAAAAATAAGGATCCAGATTTTGGAGGTTTGTCTGTCACGACGTGTTTGCCATCAAGAGCGCCGCAGCAATTAGGATAGTTCCAGCGTATTCTGAAATCCTTTTCAATATTTCCCCACTGTTCTTTTGAAGGTTCCGGCATTACAATTGGCATTAACTCTTGCCAGATAGCTCTACATGTAGAGTACACTATTTTCCGTACAGTTGATTCCCCTAGACGGTAGCTGGATGCTATTGTCTTAAAAGTATCTCCAGTTGCAAGGAACCTGAAAATGAAAGAAGGAGAACCAATAAATATTATCATTTCCCCACATCACTATAACAAACGCTGTTGTTCGTACATGTTAAAATAAATAACCACCGTAGTTGCAAAATTAAGAAATGTTTTCCTTTCAGGCGATGAATGCAAGAAGAAATGGTTTACACTAAGGGATGGTTATAGGCGAAGCTTGAACAAAAGGAAAACTGTCACCGGACAAGCTAGGAAAAAAATAAAGCCGTACAGGTTCGAGAAGCAGATGGAGTTTCTTCGTTCGTGTTTTGAGGAACGGTCACAATTAACTAACTTTGATAGCCCATCAGAAAGCGATAACAACGAGGATGAAGACGGGACAACTGAAGACCTGGTAACAGAAACTAGGGCAACATTAAGTACTCCGGTAGCATCACCACCTCCTCCGTCCCCAGCTGCATCTGGACAGTCATTGCGAGGAAGTGTATCCAGTGGTACATCATCAGTCGGGAAAAAGCCTCAGAACAGGCCTGTCCGTGCTGCTGAAGTACTACAGTCATATTTAGACAAAACAATTCCAGCGAAATGCGAAGACCAGTTGTCGACATTTTTTCGGTCCATGGAACTTAATGTTAGAAGTTTTCCACATACCCTGCAAATTGAGGCAAAACAGAAAATTTTTGCAATAGTCACTGAATTGGAACGACAAGCTCTATCATCTACCACCCCATCACAACGTCCAGCTCCTCCTCAGGCTAACCTTCCTCAGAGTAACAACCAGATCTCCGCACCTTATACAACCTTTCTACCCTACCGCCAACCGCAACATAGTCAATTTCAAGAAGAAGCTCCGTACCACCGCAGCTATACCAGCCACTTTTCTCCAGCAATGGGATATTCGGAACAGCAGAACAGTCAACAGGAAAGTACACCATATCAACCTGTTCCCAGCACTTCAGCCCAGATAGCACCTATTCTTTATGAAAGTGAACCGCAATAAATGTTTTTTCATATTACTAGCTTTTTCTTATCAACAGTTAACCTCTACTTACTTACCTTAAACATACTGCAAGTCTTTCGACAGATGACACTGCCCTGCGAAATCTTGTGTTTTGGTGCTGTAGGTGAGGACGAATGATATCCAAGAGCTCATAGAATTTGTGTTGTGACATTCGAAAATATTTAAAGAATTTTTGTTGATCTTTCTCCAAATCAGGAAATAAATGATGAAATTCCCCATATTGCTTCCTCTTTTCATTGATAGGGTGAACCCAAAACCTTCTTTTTTTGCTGGCTTCTTCCTCCTCGTCCTCTTCACACAACATAGTTAAAATAAAAATTTCTGCCACCGAACTACACCCTTCCATGTTGCACACTTAACTGTCTGCCAAACACGGAACCTGCACTGAAAATTGCTGGTCCATGCTGCACAAGTGTGCGAAGTCGTGCAGGTTGCAGGTCCGCGCTGTGCTGGTTCGTGCCGGTTCGTACAGGTATAGTGTGCGCGATCTTTAAGGCGTCCGTAGAGGTTGAGCGTATAGCACTGTAGAACTAAGACAGGCAAGACGTTGTACATGTCCTAGTTTGGTTGCTGCCGAATTTGTGTGACCCTGGGCCACCAGACAAGTGCTCCATAACATAGTGTAGGTCTAATCACGGCAGTACACAGTCACAATGTAATTTTGGGAGAGAGTCCCCAGAATTCACCTATAGCGCGGTGACACTGCCGGAAAGCCATGCATGCTTTTCCAGTTTTAGCTTTCAAATGTTTCTTCTAATTCAGCTGTTTTTCAAAAATAATTCTCTAATGACAATGAATGACTCTGAATGGTCTAGTGGTTAGCGCATTTGCCTTTAGATCCAAAGGACGCGGAGTTGAACCTGGCCGAGGTCTAGAGGGGAAAAATCTGAAAGTGCGCCGTCTGTCGGATAAGAAGTAAAACCGTAGGTGCCGTGCCACAGCGATGTGTGACACGAGATGCTTGGAAAACCGCGTCCTAGATCTCGCTCTTTCATATCAACAATCATGAATGACAATGGCTGGTTCGCTAACTTCAGATTTTTGCAATATTAATAATTCCTTAGAAAATGACCTGCTGAGTGTGTAAATGCGTATAAAACTGAAATAAATACCGTTGAAATTATGATTATTATTATTTTTAAAATATAAAAATGATTTTCAAAGAAGTAAGGCGATAAATAGTTATTCAATATTAATTTTTAAATCTCTTAATCAATGTTTGGGCAGGGACAAGACAAGGAATATTATTGTGTAATTTACACAAAATTATGGAATATGCAAGTGCATTTGAGAATTATTTGATTTATTTGAGACGGGGTTTTATCAGCTAGGGTATACAAAATATATTAATAAATCTCCTTCTCCATTAAACCACGCTACAAAATGTAAATTATGTAGTTAACATATTTCTTGATTGCTTAATTATGCGATGGCTAGTATAAAAAAATTGTCAATAATAGCATCTCACATAACAGCTACTACTTTTTTAAGGCCGCTGGGCATTACAGGTAAAGTAGTTTGGCCAGCAATACGATTCAGCCGCCTATTATTGCTTGATTACCCATTGATACTCATTTATGATTGAGTTTATCTAGAGAAAGAAATTCTCTTTGAACACCTACATAGTATGGGAGTCCTCAGGAGTTCTTCCCATTATAATTTTATTCTTAGATGTAGTTGATTATCTTCGAATTGCTTGTCGATTATTCATTAGGATAATCGCACAACGCTGTAATATCGTTGTCAGCTAATTACGTTTTAATTGTTTAATCGCTCTTCTGTAAATATTAAGGTTTTTTGTTTCAGCAAACTTTTATTATCGAAATCTACTCTCCTGGCCTTGTTAAAAAAATTTATTTTCGTATATATCTCAACCTTGAAACTGAATTTTCAATATAAGAGCTGAAACTCATAAAAGTGGTATTAATAACGCCTATATTCACAGACGCTTTTTCCTTTGATTCATTCCAAAAGTTGAGGCAGATTTTATCCCAGCTTTTGGGATTTCTGAAGTATAAATACACCTTGCCGAATGAGTGCGCCGTCTTGTTGCATTAAAGCGGAGTAAAAGGCGTTTAGCACAACGCAGCGACAAACTTTCATCTTCCATTTTGCACCGTGGCAGTGTTTTACGATAATTGGATCAGGTGGAGTTCTATTTTCGTAACTGCCGTAATTGCTCCCCGTTTTGTACTTTAACAACCAAGTAATTGATGAATTTAATTATGCATTAATTCTATAGCCAGTTTTAGGAAACCGCGGATTAAAATTAGTTATTGTGGCTCCTTGTTAGACAGCTTGGCCATGTATTGCTGTGTATTTAGCTAGATACAATCGATACAATTATTTTAGATTCCCTTCACCTTGACCTGCCTATAAACCAAACCTATTAAAAATTAAAATTACGAGCATAATTGTATATATACATAACTAGGTTAACAAGAGCAATTATAAATATGAAACTCGAAGTGTTTATATTTAGGGCTTTCAGTGATAATTGATTAGGCGGAAAACTGAAGGCTGCCCTTTTCTTTGGCATTAAAGCGGGTGTGTTCATAAAACTCTTCTAAAACCCTTTAATTTGAAAGGTGCATTCACTAGATGGTCGTTAATGTAGAGACAAATAGAAAAGCTCAGGTAGGCCATTAAAATTCATGAAACGCTTTGAAACACACACTTAAAGCAAATGACACTCTTTCTAGAACCCAACCACCGCTAGAATGTTTATTTTATGGCACGGTGAGATCCTTTTAGATTTCAGCATATTAGTTGGTTGTTCTCTTTATCTTTTTTCGCGGCGAAGCTGCTTTTACTGCAATTTCAACGCCATCAGGGGAACTTTTCTCTTGGGAAATTTTTATATGCTAATATTGGAACTTTAATGGCTGAAGGATGCATCGGACTAAATTAGCAGAACATTAAATGTCAATTAATTTGGTAATATTGGAGAGCTGCATGTTATAAAAATATATCTGTGTGACGTATTTCAGCATAAGAAAGAAGAAAACTGAAGTAAATCAGAAACGCTTTGTCAAAGCGAACTTAAATGGATTTCATGAAGGAATATCAGATAATAAAGCTTCAGACAAGATCAAGTCATTTAATGTCTGTCTGGGTAGACTTTTAGTGACGTGGATACGGAGATGCTGAAATATGAGAAAGAGAATAGGAACAATATAGAGGAACATATCGTGGTATGAGAATGAAACGCCAACTTTAGGCCAGGAAACTGTATAAGTGTATATATCCAAGAACAAGCATATAATTGCAGAAAATGCGCGCCTAGAATTTCATGTACCAAGAAGACGATACCTGCTAAAGACTATAGTATAAGATAAAATAAAAAGAAATTTGCAGATATAGAGCTACAATTAAAGTATATAAAACAGATATTAGGGATATAAAGAAAGTTATGGCCTACAATACAGAACAAACTCATCAAGAAGTTGATGGCGGTATAAGCTCTTTACATTTTACAAATATAAATTACCGCAATGATCAAGTAGAGTGTCAATTTCAAAAATATAAATTGCGGCGGTCATGGTCATGAAATGTTTGTTCAGTTAGCAAAACTAATAAAAACCCTGTATATAAATAGTCAGGCACATGTCAGAATACAATGCCGAGGCTCTGAAGCATTCAATACTGAAAAAAGGATGCGGTACAGCTGCATTCTGTTTTCCTTACTTTTAAACTTGTATGGTAAACATATAATGGGAATAGCATTAGGAACCTGAAAAGGAGGAATTAAAATAGGAGGAAGGAAGATAACCAACCTGAGGTACGCAGATGATACCACATTAATTGCTCACAGAGAAGAAGAAATAAATGGAAGAACTTCTACAGAGGGTACAGCTAAACTTAACCAAGATTATGGTGATTGATGGAATTTCATAACAAAAACCAGAAAATGTCTTCGACAAACCAAAATCCATAGATGGAATAGAAGTCATTGCCAGTTTCCTATGTCTGGGATCTACGGTAACTGACAGAGGCGGATGTGAAGAAGAAATTAAGAGACGCCTAGGAAGAATTACAGAAAATTTTTAAAGACATAGTTTACAAATTAACAAACGCCTAGGAAAACTTACAAAAAAATGGGAAAGTCCGAAACATCAAGAAAGAGGCTCAAATAAGGCTGGTGAAATCCTTGGTGTTCTCAAATGGTCACCCACAAAAGCGGATAAGAAGGAGAAATTAAGAAACTCCTAGTAAGAATTACAGAAAATTGGAAAAGACCGAAATATTAAGAAAGAGACTCAAATAAGACTGATGAAATTTTTGGTTTTCTCAAATGGTCACCGACACAGGCGGATAAGAAGGAGAAATTAAGAAACTCCTAGGAAGAATTACAGAAATTTGGAAAAGACCGAAATATTAAGAAAGAGACTCAAATAAGACTGATGAAATTTTTGGTTTTCTCAAATGGTCACCGACATAGGCGGATAAGAAAAGGAAATTAACAAACGCCCAGGAAAAATTACAAAAAAGTGGAAGAGACCGAAACATCATGAAAGAGACTCAAATAACACTGCTGAAATCCTTGGTTTTCTCAAATGGTCACCGACACAGGCGGATAAGAAGAAGAAATTAACAGACATCCAGGAAAAATTACAAAGAAGGGGGAAAGACCGAAACATCAAGAAAGAGACTCAAATAACACTGGTGAAATCCTTGGTCTTCTCAAAAGGTCACCGACAATAGCGGATGAGAAGAAGAAATTAAGAGACTCCTAGGAAGAATTACAGAAAAGTGGAAAAGACCGAAACATCAAGAAAGAGACTCAAATAACACTGCTGAAATCCTTGGTTTTCTCAAATGGTCAGCGACACAGGCGGATAAGAAGCAGAATTAACAGACGCTCAGGAAAAATTACAGAAAATTGGGAAAGACCGAAGCACCAAGAAAGAGACTCAAATAAGACTGGTGAAATCCATAGTCTTCTCAAATGGTCACCGA
The DNA here is from genome assembly GCA_014611495.1 of Limonius californicus. NCBI lineage: Eukaryota > Metazoa > Arthropoda > Insecta > Coleoptera > Elateridae > Limonius > Limonius californicus. The sequence continues at coordinate 44,577 of JABXWE010007162.1, forward strand.
CAAAGGCGGATAAAAAGAAGAAATTTAGAGACTCCTAGGAAGAATTACAGAAAATTTGGAATGGCCGAAATATCAGCAAAGAAACTAATGTAAGACTGGTGAAATCCTAGGGTTCCTCAAATTGTCACCGACACAGGCGGATGTGAAGAAGGAATTAATAAGAGACACCTAGGAAGATTACGGAAATATCCCAAAAGAGACTAAAATATCACTGGTGAAATCCTTACGTTTCTCAATTGCCACCTATGGAACAGAAATGTGGACATAAAGACACATATGAAAAGACGACGTGTTGGAGAAGGATGTTGAGGGCCCCGATCGATCATCGAAAATAATAAACGGCAACATTCTAAAATACTATTTGATCATCAAAAGATGTGATATGGATAACCTTGAAAAAATAATAATTCACGAGAATGTAGAAGGAACGCTACCAAAAGCAGATGACACCACACGCAATTTCTCAATCCGGTTGCCACATGCGGAGTTTTAATTTCATAAACCTTCTCTGGAATTACTGTCGTTTGGATTCGACTGTAGGTCCCCTGTGCTATTACCTTAGCACGTGTCAGAGAAGAGGCTCGTACCCAACAGTGTGACGTGGAAGCATCTTCAGATACTTCTTTAGACGATGACATATTCCCTAACTGACATAATCGGTTAATGGATTTGTTTATCTCGATTTACTTCGCATCGTTTACTAAACTAGTTTTCTTGTTTTTTAATACTGTTTGGAAATGGTAAAAAAATATAATAATACAAGTGTATTCAAATTATGAAAACAGCTGCTATATGCAGTACCTCAAGCAGAAAATCATAAAATGGGTCGTTCAATTTTGTTTCCATGAAGGCATTTCGCGACAGCTTCGAGTGGTCTCCCACTACCCTTCTTTGTTGTAAAGCTTCCTGTCTTACGAAACAATTTTGTAGTTTGGGTTACAGTTTCTTTCAAATGCTTAGAATTACTAGAGAGATTTGCAAATTCGGACTGACATTCTTTAAGGCAGTGTTCTATGGTGCGCCTCCACATTTCAATGCTCTTAGCTCCTCCGCGAGAGACACATGCGATTATAAATTCTTTTGGTTCTATCGTTCTATCTATTTTGCTACAATTAAAGCAAGTCAAACGAACAAAAATACTTTTGTATTATTTCAAAGAACAACTGTGTTTGTGTAACTGCAATGAAAAATCATAAGTAACAATAAAATTGCATGAAATAATAGTTATTACTTGCGAACATAAAGTTTGACAACTGAAACGCATTACGTATGAAGTTGCAATACGCGCTTGCGTTAACAAAATTCACCATTAGCGTACTTCCGCTCTTTTTTTGAACACTCATTAGAAGGCTACTTCATAAATAATCTAATCTTGATGAGAAATTCAGTTGCCGGTATTTTCTTTTGATATCCTACGTGTCTTAATTTGTGTACAAGGTGTACCTAATACTGAAAACGTAATATTTTTCTTGATTTACTCCCAGACTACGCATCAAGTTTACGTGATTGCGTGGTTGTGCTTTAATATGACAGTCTTCATATTAGATTTTTGCTGTCCTAATCAAATAAGCGGCTATTGTCTGAACCGACAAATTGCTACTTCTCACGAGTTCATATATCTTCCTCACCACATAAATGTAAACAAGGAAACTTATTCGTTATATGGGCGAAACTACTACAATATATTTCATTTTTAGTACATTACATTTTTAAGTATGTTATGTAAATACACAGGGTGTTAATTTGAAAACGTACAATGTGGCGTATGTCTTTAAAAGTAGACGAGGTATTGGAAACTTGTGGAAACTGTTTGAACAACATGAAGGGGGAATCGTCATGACTCATAAGGTAACCTTCACCATTCAACCAATTAGATTCTAGCTAAGAGGTTTTCAATGTGGTACCACATGATAGACTTTACCGTTTGCATTTTTTTTATTGGTGTAGTTAGAGGTCAAGGGAAGACGATTACAGTATGAATCATGATGATTTCCTCTCCATGTTGTGGGAACGGTTTCTAGAAATATTCAATACATCTTTTACTTCCAAAGGTATTGTACTTTTTCAAATTGACACCTTGTATGTACAAGTGAAAATAATAGTTTTCTCATCAAAAGATATCCAAATTTGCCAATTTTGTAGAAAGTAAACATTTTGATGTATAATTTCAATCTAATGAATATTTGGAGTTGCATATTTATATCAAGCGTAGAATACATATACTGGAAAATGTTTTTCAGTCAAACATAATATTGAAAAAGTAAAATATATACAGGGTCATTACTTTATCTTGTAACAGGTAGGTAGGCTACACATATTACAGCTGGATGTACTAAGAAACTACAAAGAAACTATTTACTAATAAATAAGATGCAGTTTAGCAATAGGTACTATGGTGCTAGGACTTATCAGATGGTCCTAACACCAAATAACGTATAAAGAAAATACACAATTGGAGAGATCAATTTATTAACGTTTTGCTTTTGATAAAAATAAACGGTAACTGTTTAAATATAAAAACATAACAACGGAAACATAACAACCCCAGACGACCCGACCCGCACAACAGTACATTTACAATATTTATTTCTTATAATTTAAACAAAACACACAAAGACAAAGCTAAGATAGCATAACAATGTGTTGACATAACAGTAAAATCAGCGAGAAAAGTAAATTAAGTAAAAACTGAAAGAAAAACACTAATTAATGACTTAATAAATGTTGAAACTGCCGTCCACCTTGCTGTTCACATAAGTGAATCCGCCAGACAAGAGAATTTCTAACACAAGGTAGCATGTGTGGAGTGGGCCTACATTGTTTAATAATTTATTCACGTAAATCTTCCTTTGAGTTGATACGGAAGTTTCGTAGACGTCGTTTTTTACTTTACCACACAAAAAGAAATCTAACGGAGTAAAGTCCGGACTACATGGACGCCAAGATTGAAATGCACCTCTTGCAATTAAGCTGTTATGGAAAGCTTAATCTTGGTAGTTTCTTACAATTAATTCTATTGAAGTGGGTTCCGTTAGTTTGAAACCCCATACGCTGTGTAACATAAAGAGGAAATCTTCTTAAAGGTGAGATTGTTTACAAAATGTAAATACGTTTTAAATTTTAACTGCCCTCAAAGAAGGGGGGGCCAACGATAAAGTGGTCAACGATATCACGTCGCACATTTACAGTAAAAATTCTTTGAAAGAGTGATTTCCGAATCTAATGTGGGTTATATTGTGTCTATTTTACACACCCACAACGTCGCCTCGTTAAGAAATAAAATATTTCTTAAAAAAAGTGGATTATAGCAACTTCGTTTCTTAACAATTAGCCGAAATTCATCGACGTGGGTAATTATCTTCAATAAGGTGTTACTCTAATGTGACATGGTAAGGGTGATACCGGTTTGCTCTTGAAATGTTCAATACTGAACTTTGGTTAAAGTCTACAGTTCTAGCAACTGCTCGTTTGCTTACATGGGGATTTCCAGTTACTTGTTCGATGATATGTGGGTATCTCATCTTTGGCTTGGAAAACTGTCCATATTGCCGCGATTTTCTTTCCAAACGCCTAAAGGCATTATGTGGTGGAAAGGGTCTATCCGGGTATCTTGGTGCATTTGGCATACTGCTAAGTCCGCCGCCCCTCCATTCTCCCAAAATCAACACCATATATGTTCTCTCGATACTGATATTTGGTATTACCACAAGAATATATACAAATCAACAACTTTGTACGGAAGTTAGTTAAGTTTTGACAAAACAGTAGTTTACATTTGCCTGGCCAAAGGACTTAATGTAACAACATATTTTTTTATCTAAAAAGAAAAGTTAAGTATGCATTTCATGTATATGTGAGAGGTATAGCCTACCTACTTGTTACAAGATAAAATGATCACACTGTATAAGAAATTTGAAATTTCAGTGTAGGTAGTCTACAAGTGAAAACAAACACAAGCATTGCACCGAATATTCTAGATGTAGTCTTTGAAAATTGAATTATTTGACAATCGATTAAAAATAGTTACAATTAATAGGCCCAATCGATTATGTACTGAATTGTGTGGTATTAGAAGGCGTACCTCGTGGCTTAAAAATCTACGACTTTGGTATAACAAGAGCACGACATCTCTGTTCCGAGCAGCAGTTTCATAAGTTGAAATAGCATTAATGATAGCCAAAATTCGATAGAAATTTTACTTAAAGAAGAAGAAGAGAATTATTCCAATCGTGCTTTACTATAGAGAACTTACTTGTGTAGAAGGCATAGATGTGCAAATAAGACTGTGCTTATAGTGTGCAATTAACTGTCTTGGTAAAAACAACAAGTGATAACTAATAAATACACAAATCATAAAATACTTTTTTTACTGTATTTGTATTGTCATCATCAAGTATGGTGAAGTCCAAACAAAATCTATCACATAATTTTTTATGATTATTAGAATTAAATTTAAATCTTCGATTTTACAATCAAAATGTGATGCCGAATTCTAGAATTGAATTCTATAAACGGAATTGGATTTCCTATTTGAAAATCAGAAAGTGACCTAACGATGGCACACAACTGATTCTTGAGGGTAAAGAATTGGTTCTGATTCTGATTTCGGAATCGTATGAGAACGATAGTAGACATCAACAAGTGCACAAAGACATACCCAACCTCAGCGAGACATTTTTCAATAATCACATCTTGTACTCGTGAGGTTGCGAAACGACAAGGAGTAAAAATTTCAAAGTTTCTTTTTTCATTAAATTAAATATTACTTAAAGGTAAGAAAAGCGTTGGTTACTAGTACCTACATTTCTGCAATTTCCAAAAGGATTTAACACTGTTGATTCAATTTGCTCTAAGGGCTTTAGATAAGGTTTTAATTCACTTCTAATGTACTCCAGGGCTTGAGATAGACCCAAATGTACATAATCTAATCAATAACCGTCCCTTGTAATTTACCCTCGACAAAGACGAATGATTCACACAAAATATATGTCCATTATCTTGGTTGTCTGCCTAACTAGCCCATTTATTTGCTCTGAGCCCTTTGTGTCATTAGCACTTTGAGCTGGTCTCTTGTTTTTAGGTACATGCTTTAAAGCTTTTAATCTTTTGTACAACTACACTAAAATGACAGTTCATATTTTCCTGTGAAAAACAGAGAGAATTAAGTATCGAACGACGTAAATTTTGCTGTTTTCGTCTGATATTAAAACGATATTGTTCGGAACAAATAAATTAAAAAAATATACATAAAATAAATGAAGTTCTAATGTGATATTTGGAATACAATTTACAATGTAGGGTTTACTCGCAACGTGGGAATAGATCAAAGGATAACTAGATATGAAAACCAAAATGTAATTTTGTATATAATGCTTACATGAAATATACAATAACGAATAATTTAAATTCGGTTTCATGAATGTTGTCCCTTCTTCTAATTGAGCACTGCCTTTTGATCTCTATTGGATTGTATTTAATATTTTGGCTTTGGAAACTGTTTCTTATTCTACCGAAAAGGAAATATACACATTTACATTGTAAACTGGAACTGTTTTTAGTTTAGGTACATTTGCAATTATTTTTTATTACTGTTGGGTGGTTGATTGGTCATTGGCAGACTAAGATGGGAGCACTCTGTTGTCTTGAACAATGGATGGATGGGAGACGCGAACAGTGTAAAACTTTGATACCGGGGTTTATTGGGGTCAGGAGCGGGGTCGCATAGCGTACGGTTTGGATACGTTTGGGAGTGGATATTGGGTGGGTTGTTGGTTAATGGGAAACTGGGAGATATGCAATCGGTAGCCTTGCAACAGTGGATAGATGTGAAATGTGAAGCTGGGATACCAAAGTTATTGGGCTCAAATGCATACTCGCATAACGGACAATTTAAATAAGTTTGAGAGTAAATATTAAGTAGGTTATTAGTTATTAGGAAACTAAGAGATGTGCAATCAGTTACCTTAGAACAATAGATAGATGTGAAATAAGAACAATGTGAAACTTTGATACCAAAGTTATTAGGATCAAATGCATAATCGCATAACGGTCTCGGTTACATACTCAAAAAACCCCATTGATGCGTAGCTTACTAACTACCTGGTGTTGCAGCAGCGGTGTCTTGCGGTATGCATTGCAGACATGCTAACGTTGTGCAATGCCCCACCCGATCCCACCTTAAATTCCTACCCACCTTACTGGCATGAGGTGGGCCTGGCGTAATCCAGGATTGACCATCGAGTCGGCTCCATGTCAGATGATGATGATGATGACTAATGTAGAAAGAAGAGATATCTATTTTACTTATGGACGAGCGAACGAAAATTCGAATAAAGCTGTCCGAATTCAGCGAGGATTGTCCAGTTGAAGGTACTTTTGTGGCCATCGCCATTTTGGATAGACGGGATTCTTTGTGAATTAATTTGCACATTGTGCAACAGTGTTGCTGTAGATTGTAGAAGAAGATGTTTTTGACATACTTGTGGCTGAACCTAGTACTGTTACAAGACAAACTGCTACTGATGTTGGTACATCAACTACAAATTATGCCGCGTTTGTACTGGGACTTCCTTCATTACTAGTGCTAGCCGTTCTTCCAAAATTTACATTGTGTATTAAGTAATTATCAACCATGTTTATGGATTCCTCGAAGGTGCTAGTGCGTGTGGTCAGACTATTGATGATAATTGTGTGTTCTGTACGCAATTTTTTGAAAAATTCGTCTAGTCGGTAAAAGACAGTAGTATAAAAATGGGTGTAATTGCATTGTTCTAAAAACCATCGACAACACTGCAATGTGTAGAAAATGATCCTCCAAGGGGGCTTGCACTCGCTGTATATGAAATGTCTTCTTCTTCTTCTTGCAATAGGACTGAGAACTGTTTGCTCCAGTAATTACTATGATTGCTCGTGTGACCCAAAAGCCCAACTGTCCATCCAGCGTTTGCCGTCTTTTGCTATTTTGGGCAGTCTGTTGTTGGGCATTCTTGTAACGTGGTCATTCCACTCTCTATGGTGTCTTTTTGTCCATGTAACAACGTCTTGGACATTATACGTCTGCCTTACGTTTTCGTTTCGTATTCTGTCGTAGAGTATGTGACCTGCTACGGATATTAGAATCTTTATTTCCGTGGTGCTGAGTTCTCCTTTGGTATACGTGGTGTCTGCCCTTGTCATGCACTTTTTACATATCCTGACCTTTGCTTCAGTGTTCATGTTTCTGTTTTTCCAGATTATTTCCGTCGGGCATCCCGACACTCTTGTCGCTCTATTGATTTGCGATTTAACCTCTGTATTTAGGTTTCTATCGGTTGAGATTTCCACTCCCAGGTGTTTGAAACACATCACTTGTTCTGTGATTTTCTCGTTGATTACCAGTTTACACTTTCTGGGTTCTTTCTTCTCTATAATTTTGTCAATCACTACGTTAAAGAGCAAGGGGCTCAAAGAATCTTCTTGCCTGCTTCTGGTTAATACATCGATTTTTTCAGTTAATCTGTGGTTGATTCGTATGCATGGCTTAGTGTGTGTGTTTAATTATTTTATGAGGCATATTATATATGAAATGGATACAATAATTGAAGAGAGTCAGGTTCAAATAGGCTAATCGCCCAAATTTGAAAAAATGTTTTTTTTTTGTATTAAATTGGTTGCATATGCCGTTGGCCACGACTTAAACATATGCTAAGGCCCATGCTCCTCATATTGAAGCTAGACAAAAAATTAAAAGAGGGCGCTGCGTGTAAGTTCCACCGCACGTTGCGGTTCAAACAAGGTAAGTGCCATATGTGTGTTAACCGTGCGTTTTCTTTATGACACGTGGTTTATATGAGTTTATATTTTAAAAACATGGAAAAGAAGAGGGAATGTTTGGCTGACATATAAAATAAACAAGAAGCAAAGTACTCCAAAGAAATCAGAACCGAAAGAGGGGTTACGAATACTGAAATGTTTGTTTTTACAAATCAAAACTAGAGTTTATTTTTCCTTTAAGATGACATGCAAATGTTTCTGTAAAGTTCTCACTTATGGTCGAAAACTAGTAAAAAGATTTGTAGTGAAGATTCGAAAACGCAGGGCACCTACCTAATGGGTCTTATTAGTATTGGTCCAGTTAATAGACGTGGCTATGGGAATATGATAATCCTAAGGAAAGTAATCGTCAATGAGCTATTTATTATTCAGTTCCATATGGAATGAGTGAAATTATTAGGGTCTGCAAGTCAATCTTTATTGACTTTTTTGCCATTTCCAAGATGAAGATTGAAACATTAATAAAGAGAAGAAAGATGGGAGAATCTGTTTTCGCAGACAAACGTAAGTGCAATAAACTGAAGAAGTTTACAGAAGATGACCGTAATCTTGACTTTCCAGATTTAAAACTTCATGCACCTCGTATTGATACATGGAGAACTTGCGACAAACTTAACTGCGAAGTCAAAGCACAACTAGAACTTCATCAACGAAAGGCATAAAGTGCTTCTAATTTTATGAAAAAAAGACATAGCACACTCACAAATATCAGGAAGTCAAACTTGTTGCTCATCAGTAGACTTACAAGTTGTCTTTGTTCCGACACACAAGTGGTATGTTTTATTCTAGCCAACTGAGTTACTATAACCTCGGAATCCATCTGAGTGATACGAATCGTGGATACATGTGTCTATGGAATGAAGGTGTTGCAGGAAGAGGTGCAAACCAGATGTCTTCCTGTCTATTAACATTCCTTAACAGCGACGTAGCTACAAAAGGCATCTTGTTATTTGGACCGATAACTGCGCGGATCAAAATAAAAATCTTTCTGCTGATATTTCTGGTTATCCACGGAGTATTTGATATTATTGAACACAAGTTTCTTATCATCGGTTGCCTAGCGGAGCACTGCGGACACCGGTCAAACGGTGTTCGTAGTCCAGCATAATTCGCGGTGGCCAGTACTTGGTTGGGTGAACCAATATAGTGGTATATGCAACCGGTCATGCTTCGGAGGGTACGTAAAACCGTCGGTCCCGGTTGTTATACGAACATCTTTGACAATCGTAAACGATGTAGTGGAACTTCTCTTCTCTGTTTGGCGGGTTAGGCTAGCCTCCTGCCCGGCATACGTGCAAAGAGGGCTCATAGAGACTGCTCCATTGTACGTAGTTAACAGTCCATTGGCCTTTACACGGAAGAAGAAGTTTCTTATCAGCGGCCATAGCTTCATGGAATGTGACCGCGATTTTGCTCTCATTGAAAAGGGCAAAAATATAAAGAAAGCAGTGCTATCTGGATATTTACAAGAGGCTATTACATCTGCCAAGTACAAACCCCCTTTCGAAATCATTGACATGAAAACCAAGGATTTTGGAATATTAAACGAGCTGCAGAAGATCTAATCGATATTAAAAATGCTAATATTAATAAAGTTGTAATTATTCGTGTTGATCATCAAAAACCTGGAATTCTAACGGTTAAACAATTCTTTGGTGAATTAAAAAACCGAAGAGGGGTCAGATTTTTAAAAAGGAATAGAACGGTGTTAGGTATGCAAAGTACGAAGTTAATACTTTTAAATGCAGACAGCAGAATAATAGTAAATAAGAAATCTCTGACTGCAATGGTTTTCTAGAAAAACACAGAGAGTATTATAAGCGTTTACTTCAAATATAACCTTTTTCTTTAATTATTATTGTTCTTATTCTTCTTGTGATAAAGAATGTTTATGTTCAATTTATTTTCGAATTTATGTTTTGATGTCTGTCCAATAAAGTGAATAAGGTTTACATGGTGACTTAATTGTATTATTTAATAGTTCTTTATTTTGACACTTAACTTGTTGCTATTTTCCTTATACTCAATCCTAAAATATCTTCATTATATTTTGCAAATAATGATAATACTACTTAATAAAGACTTAGAAGAAGCAATATGTAATATATAATGAATGCTTAAACTAGAATACTAGTTCATAAACTAAAGCGATGTTCAGAAAATTTTGTTTTCTGTTAATATCTCCATATTCAAGTTTTGACACTTACCCTATTTGAACCTGAAACTCTTCAATTATCCTAATCGCGCCATTGTGTTCCGGTGGTTGGAGCAATGGGCTTTGGTGCGGAAGTTCAAACCCTCAAACCCTAGCGAACGGCTTACCCAGTTGCTTTAAATAATTGGGAACCTGCGTTTGAATGAACAAGTGGTAATAACACGGTTGTCTAATGTGTGATTCTCACCACATCATCACGTGTCATTAATTTGGCACGCGACAACCGGCTGTGCGTGCATGATACGGGAGCTCTGACCTTACGCCTTACAGACCAAACCCCTTCATGGGGTGTAGAGCCTCACCATTTTTAATTATTCTACTCATTTATTTGCTAGAGCAGGACCAATTGCATGGGCTCTTTTTTTT
>JABXWE010007163.1:0-24656 GCA_014611495.1 Limonius californicus
CATATATAAATGTTTATTAATATGTACCTAACTGATTGTGTAATTTACAAAATCATAATTATAGTACTTACCGTCATTATTGAATTCTTTTCCAATTTCTGTCCATATCTTATCTTTAGCTCTTATATTTTTGTAATCGGCATTACTTAAATCATATAAAATTGGATATTTTTTAACAATTTCGATTAATTTCTCGGTCGATCCCATATTGCGAAACTAAACGCGGCGGAAGAAAACGCTGTCAACAGCGAACTGAAATCGCTACGAATAAAAACGCTGCACAATCGAAGACGCGACGCGATAGGTAACGCACAGGTCTGTGCTTGTCCATAAACCGCCATGTACATACAGGGCTGCGAATTTATCGCTGCGAATAATTCGCAGCGTCAGCGAATGTTTCGCGTTGGTCTGTGGGACACTTAAGCTTAATGTCCTCAGGGATATAGAAATAACGGGTTCTGGTCCCCAAATAGGTTGTTAGGAGGCCAGTCTCGCAATATCACCAGCCACCTCACTGCCATAGTTTCCGTCAGGTCCTTTCACCCATATAAGAGACATGACGTCGAAGCTTCATGGCACTGCAATACCATTCTTGAGGTAATTTTGCAACTACGGGCTAATAAAGCGGCTCTGCTGTCACTGTAAATACCAATACGTTGGTTTTTGATCTGTCGTTCAAGAATTGCATTTGTACCGTGCATTATTCCCACTACCTCCGCTTGGAAGACAATAGCAATTTTGCCTAGTTGTATAGGCTGGCGTAGGTTAAGGTCATCGGAGAAGACTCCAGCACCCGTTCCATGGCAGCATTGGCAGAAACACTGAAGTGTCTATTGAAGGCGTATTGTGGAGGGAGGTAGTCTACCATTGCATCTAGAAGAGGGATTCTGACTACTGCCTCATCCAGGATACGGGTATGTCTGCCTCCCCTGCCTGCTATGTGCCACAGACCCTTATGGCACAGCCTCTATGATATCTTCAAATTGATTGTTTTATTGTGTACTATTTAATTTTTAAACTATAAATTTTCAGTTTGTTTACGTGTCATGTACATTTAGAAATTAAATTTATATATAATATTAAAATTATAATTAGAACGAACATTTACGATATACGATTTAAATAAAATTATGTTTAATTTGATTCTCACTAATGCAGAAATTGCTGATTAATAAATTTAAATTAAATAAATAATATAATTAGCATAACAATATAACTACTGAAGCATTGATCTGTTAATATCAAACCTATTTCAGGAAAGAAATTACAGGAAAACCTGTACTTCAGTATCTTCTACGGTATCAGTTACCCTTACAACTATACATTATAAATATAAGTTTCCCTAAAACCAGATCATGTGCATAATACATCTGTTGTTGTAAAACAGTGTCTATATGTTCCTTACATACTGATCTGTTGCAAGCGTTATACGTGATAGTAGTGACTCTGTTCTCTTTTCTTCCACAAATGAAGCACCGGGTTAGAATTTTTGAAGGTGGCTCTTCGTCTGTCTGCCCTTAAGTTTCCCTGTATTTTGACAGAAAATGTTTGATATCTGTAGGCTAAGTCGTTATTCCCGCTCGATCAGAAAGATGTGGTTTCATCAAAGAAAAAAAGAATATTTTTAGGAAATTTTTCCTGAATTTGTGGGGATAATTGGAATGAGTGCTGTTATACAAAATTTGACTACTAATTCCTGCTATGTTTAGCAACTGGACAAAAATTGCCAAAGACCATCTTCTTGTTTTCCTACATACAGAATACGTATTACACATCTTGTGCACTGTATCGGCTCCCCCTTTTGTGGAGTTGTACTCTAATATAATTTCAGGTTTTCTGATATCTGGATTTATGGCAGAGTCATCGTGCATTGTTGGAATCAAAGTCATACATCTGTTTTTAGGGTACGTAAGAGACTATACTGCCATCCTTCTGAAATCCAAATATGGATGAACCAATCACTCTTATTTATTTTGTTGGCCAAAACTCTACTGGCAGCTCCCGTTTATGTTTTTGGGTTCCAACATTGTTAGTTTATCTTGCAAAAGCTCTCTTGCCAAGGGATAGCTTGAGTACCAGATATCGAAAGTCAAATTTTTTTCACTTCGCGTAGCAAACGATGAACGATCGCAGTTGGTGTATTTGGTTAGTTGTATTGTCCATCTGGTTGTTATCCACAATACACTTCTAAATTACTAACATGAAAAGGTTTGCATCATACATCACAAACCCTTTCAACCCGTACATTGCAGGTTTACTCGGTATGTACTGAGCAAAGCTGCACCCTCCTCTGAATGATATCAACATTTCATCGATTGTCAGAAATTCACCCATAGAGTACTTTTTCTTGCAATTGTTTACAAAACCGTCGATAATAATTCTTATTGCAGCGAGCTTGTCAGTTCTTTTTCTTTGGGTTCTGGAGTTTTTGTCGTCGCACCTAATAGGGGCAAGCAAAAAAAGAAATCGTTGGTAACTCATGCAAGCTCGTAATACTTCGGATCCCGTTCCATCCTTTGCCACAATTCGAAAAAAATTCTTGTTGACTAATTTTCCTAAATTTATGTGCAGTGATACTTCTATGCCAAATAGTTTTTTAACCTTTACCCACATACTGTTTTCCCTTTTCACTCAATTCCTTCTCTTAAATATCTGAGTCACTCACTTCTTCTTCCGAATTTGAGTAGTGATCACTTTCCCCTATATCTTCGTCTTCTGAAGCGTCTGCTTTGCCTGGTACCTCTTCTTCAGAATCGGGATCGTACATGACTCGAACAAGAGTTTCCAACTCAGCAACTGTCAGTCGATTCGGGTCTCTAATTTTTACTCGATGACTGAAAGATATAATGCTTAAAACTAAATGATAGTAATCCGAATATTTTTGTAAATACACATAACATAAAAAACAGGTTGTTGTAAAGAATTAAGGAAACGAACTTACAAATATGCTTACATAGTTACTAGCGCTGGTGTATTCTGTACACCACTGCAAAATTTGCGTAATATTATACTCGTCTTATCAACGATACTGAATGTACTTCTAGCAGGCACATCAACCATAGGTTACATGGTCCGGCGAGTGTGGCAATACCTTCGGAAAAAAACACGGCAGTCTTCACTGCGATATTGGTGTACTTTTTACATCAGCGCAAGTAGTTAAAGGTTAAAATGTTACGTGTTTCTGGTTTAATTAAAGACTAAATATATTATAGTTTCAGTTTGTTCCGCTTATATATGTATTTAAAATAGGGTCACTCTTAAGTTTGCACCTCTTAAATAATTTCAAGTATTCTAAATAAAGTTAAGTTTCTCATAATTTAGAAGAAAAGTTACATTTACGTATGGAATTTGTAATACGTGGATTTAACACTATGAAAGTACTAATTATAATTTCGAAAAATGTAATGTAACTACAGGGTTGTTGGAATATGAAGGTATCGGTTTCCATTCGAATACATACTTCCAATCACGTTGATATTTCGGCAAAATAATAGGGACTGAAACGTACTATTAGCAGCAGGCAATATAACTGCAAGCTATAGTCGTCAATCAGTTTAAAATGCAGATTGGTAAATGCGCACCATGACACTGATGTGGATGGCGATTTGCGAGCTGCGGTTTTTGCGGTATAAACATGTAGTTTACGAGTGTAACACGACCGGACAGAACATGAGCGGTGGGATTGCCACTGTATATGATCACATTCAATAGGGTTAAAATAGCATCAACCCTGTGTGTATATTGTCAACTGACATCCCGATGATCCCTGATGCGATCTCTTCCCTGATCTCCAAATGCCTGCTCATCATATTGGATGCCGACCCTTTCCACCTAGAATTATTTAAAACACAGATGAACCTTGATTCCACCACTGAAGCGGACCAGACCACTCTATTATATATAAACTGCAGAAAACCCGCACAATCAGAAAGAGAATTCGTAGAATTCCAAATTCGTCAGCTTAACAATTAGGAGATGGATTAAGAAAAGACAAATACCCTAATATATCTTTTAATTTCAACAAAACAAAAATTTAACAGTGGGTAGTTTACCCTCTTTTAAGTGCTACGATCCTGTTTCTCTTGAATAACCTTTGCTTGAAAATCGAATGCTTGAATCTCTTCTAGGTTGGGGAAGCTTTAATGGATAATATTATTTTCAAGTTGGTATCCAATATGAGAAGTATTGTAAAAACTTCTATGATCATTCTTAAATTCCTGCGTTATTTTATGAAAATAGAAACATTACTAGTAGAATTGTTTTATTTTTGTAGAACATGCAGTTCAAATTTTGTATTGCATATAACGCATATTTGGACATGTTCACATTTTTCTTAATTTAAACAACGTCCCGAAATATCCATCGGTGTGATTCTAAACACGTGCGTTAACTTATTTTTTTACGCTAACTTACAGTTTATATTTTTCAAAATTCGGAACCGTTAGAGAGATTTGCTAACAGTCAAGAAATATGTAAAATTGAGTGTGAAAAGTTGGTAAAATCTGACTACAAACAGAAAACATTGGTTTTGATATTGCGTGTAAAATTGATATTTTGTTAGATAACGCGTTAAACATTTAACTAGAGACTGTACTGTACATAAAAAAATTTGAAATTCCCATACCCGTAACAGTACCAATTTTTTAAAAAACCTGCCAGTGATTGGGGTATTATAACCTCAGCTGTACGTGGTTCAAGTTTTTCGCAGAAGTTTAGAACCACTCTACACATTATGTTATTGAGCGAAGCTTTTTCTCTTGTTCCGCAAACTACACTGTCTTATGTAAATGTCATTTAAATAGTTCATAAGACTAAAACTGTGTTTACTAAAAGTATTTCTAATTTCAACATCATATACCATATTCCAAAAGTCTGGATCACTCTTATATACTCCAAAACTAATAATTAAAGCTAGGATAGTTAGGCAAAATAAAGTCTCGAAAAAGGCAGGCAAAAAAGCAAAATAAAAGATATGAAAAAGCACTAAAAAGGCAAAAATGAAGTGAAAAAGGGCAAAAACGAAAAAAAGGCCAAATTGCCAAGAAAGACAGGAAAAGATAAAAAATTACAAAATCTGAAGAATACTTGAGGAAATTGAAAGAAACGGCGTTAACGTTAACACTTTCGAAAATTGTGACAAACTGGCTGATTCAATAGAAAACTTTCTCGTGACAATACCTACTGGTCCCCTCATTAAAATTAATCTCAAGAAAATAATCCTTCTGAGAAATTTTCAGCCGGTAGCAATAAAGGGTAAAACCCACTAAGCGTCTACCCTTAAGTACTGTGGGAATAATACTGTCTACAATCTATTTCAAAAATTGTGCAAAAAGTGCATTATTCTTAGAAAATTGCTGGCACAAGTTTTTTTAAATTAAAAACTTACTAAGGTACAAAAAGGCAAGAAAAATAGGAAATTCCTCAAAAAGCCAGATTCCATAAAAAGACGCAAAAAAGGCAAAATAAAACTCGCATTTTTGAATTGCACTCATTCTAAAACGGATTTAAAATTGGGTTTGCCTTTAATCCTTCCATTTATTAAAAAAGGCAATTTGCCTAACTATCCTAGCTCTAGTAATAATCCTGTCTTGCCATGTTTCGCTTACAGCTGTATATATTTCTGGTAGATTACTTTTTATTGTATATTGTATTGCCTACATACAGCATGTAATGAAATAGTTCGGAATACAATAAACTCGAAATACCTACTTAAGATGGAGCATCCACAAAATAAAACTGGATGGTATTTAAGAAGTTCTAAAGTAGTGTCGCAATTCCTTATTTTAGGTATGCTACCAAAATTTTTGACATTATACCTGCACCGAAATAGTTATATCTCATTACATGTCCTAATCTAAGAGTGTTAGAAATTTAAAAAACGCGACCTTGCACGTTGTTGCTTATTTTCTAACTGCTGGTTCGTACTTTTACTCCAGGTTTATTCATTTATTGGTATTTGGCAGCAAATGGAAAATATTTCCCAACGTTTTCAGCTAGCAGATCTACAATTCTCGGATTGGATTTTGTTTATCAATGTTGATCACACCATTGTAGCTATTACATTAATTCTGCAAACTATTTTTAATCATAGCTTTTTCCGTTTAATAGTATTACTACATCTAATGAAACCATTTGTTTGGATTTTGTTTCCAGATGTAGATCGTCTGACCATTCACCTCTTCTGGTCACATTGAATTCTTAAATCTACATGAAGACAAAACCACCTACTTTAGTTAACAAAAATACCAATTGGCATGTCTTCTTCTTCTTCTACTTTCAAATAGGACTGTGTCCTGTGTTTTCTGTTAATTATTGTTGGTATGCCTCTTGTGATGCTGAGGTCCAGCTATCCTTTCAACGTTTTGGAGGTCTGCCAATGGTATTCGGGTATTAGGTCTTTGTGAATCAGCCTATTTGGCTAATCGTTCCTCAGGCATTCTCTCCACATGGTCTCGCCAAAGCCTTCTTCGTGTCCTCGCCCATCTTACCATATCTTGTGTTCCTAGTTCTTCTCTTATTTGTTTACTCCTTATCCTGTCTCTAAGTGTGACTCCCTTAATAGATCTTAAAATTTTCATTTCGGTTGTTCTCATTATTCTTTTAGTAGCTGATCTTTCCGCCCTGGATTCAGCGGCGTACGTGAGTATCGGTCTCACGTATATCTTCTAAATTCGTATTTTGCTTTCATTACTCATGGTTTTGTTAGTCCAGACGGTTTCTCTGAGGCATCCACCAATTTTTGCTGCTTTATTGGCTTGTGTCCGAACTTCTTCTTTGACATATCGATCGCTTGATATGGTTACTCCTAGATAGTTGAATCTTGATACTTGTTGTATAATATTGTCATCCACTGCTAGCTTGCACCTAATGGGATCTTTTGAAATAACCATTGATTGGGATTTTTCGTAGGAAATTCACATATTAAAGTTTTCTGCGTTTATTTTAAATTCGTATAGGAGACGCTGTAGGCCGGCTTCATTCTCTGCTGTAAGTACAGCATCGTCTGCGTAACATAATATATTGAAAGAGCAGTTTCCCACTCTGTAACCTGCGTTGATTTGGTTTACACTGTTGATGATTCGGTCCATGATTATATTGAACAGCAAGGGACTAGGACTATCTCCTTGTCTGATACCTGTTGATATTTGGATCGCCTCTGATAGACCGTTGCTAGTTTTTATCCTCGTCTTGTTTCCGGTGTTGAGTTGTTTTATAATTTTTGGGTATTTCCTTTCAATGTTGTAGAGTTCTAGGGTTTCAATTACGTCGTTTAGGCGTATTCTATCGAACGCCTTTGTTAGATCCAAGAAACATGGGAACATTGGTTTATCGAATTCTATAGATTTTTCTGTGAGCTACCGTAAGATGAATATAGCGTCCACTGTCGATCTATTATTTGTGAACCCTTGTTGTTCATCGGAAATGGTTACCCTGTTGGAGATTTTTTCTGCCAAAATTTTAGTAAATAGTTTAAGGATTGAGCCCAATAGGGTGATGTTTCTGTAGTTCTTAGGGTCCTTCTTTTTCCCTTTTTTATATATGGGTATTGATATACTGGTCTTCCATTCATGTGGTACTGAGCCCGTTCTCATAATTATTTGGAACAAGTGTGTTATTTCCTGTTGAATATTTTGTCCACCATATTTAATCATTTCGTTGGTAATATTGTCTATCCCCGTAGATTTTCTATTCTTGAGTTTCGCTATTGTTGTTCTAATTTCTTCTGTTGTTATAGTATCTCTGTCGTTGTTATCATAGATTAGATGGATTTCTTCTTGGTCTTCTGTGTTTTCTTCAGGGTTGTTATGTAAGGTCTGAAAGTATGTTACCCACATTTCTGGTGTTATGTTATTTAGTTGTACTTTTTCGTTAATCTGTTTTTTTACTGTTTCGTAACATGTTCCAGATTCTTTTTTGTCCTCCATATAAGTCATGTTCCATGTCTGCGAGAACCGCTCCCAATATTCTTTGGCATCAATTGGCATGTCTTTAGACAAAATCTAACCTATCAACTAAATTTTAATGTTCCCCTGAAAACAGACCAAGATGTGGATGAGGCACCCGAGCAACTAACAAAAGGCATTCAACAAGCAGCATGGTATGCGGCTCTAATGAAACAGACCGAAGGAATCACCGACTACTGTCCTGAGAATATCAAGGAGAAGCTTGCAGAAAAATGGAAACTGCGAAAACGCTGGCAAACTACCCACGTCCCAAGCGATAATACCAAGCTAAACCGAGCTGCAAAATAATTGAAAAAAATACTAAATGAACATAAAAATCTAGGCGTCAAACATTTCCTCTCGGCTACGAAATCCATTGAATACTCGGTGTGGAAAGTTACAACAAAATCCAACGGCCTCAAAAAATAGACCCACCCATCAGAACAAATGATGGCTGGGCCAGAAGCGACGTAGAGAAAGCAAATACCTTTGCAGAACATCTCAGCAATGTTTTCAAACTTTTTCCAGCAGAAACTCTCCCAGAAGAAGAAGCACCAATTAACCAGCAACTTGCTGCTCCATATCAAATGGACTTTCCAATTAAACCGCTTAAAATTGCCGAAATTAGGTCAGTAATCTTATACAACCTTAACCTCACTAAAGCACCAGGGTATGACCTGATAGTAGGTAAAATCCTGAGGGAACTACCACCAGAAGGAACGAAAATGCTCACCTTCATTTTCAATGCGATCCTGAGATTGGGTTACTTTCCGTCGCAATGGAAAGTAGCCCAAATAATTCTTATACAAAAACCAGGAAAAGATTCGTCTGAAGCATCTTCCTATCGGCCTATCAGCCTCCTGCCAGTTGTCTCAAAATTATTCGAAAAACTGTTTTTGGTCAGTTTGAATCCCGCCACCAACATTCAACAATCGAACAGGTGCATCGCGTTGCCAAAAAACTTAAATCAGACCTCGAAAACAAAAGATACTGTTCTACAACCTTCCTTGACGTCTCACAGGCTTTTGACAAAATCTAGCATGATGGATTGATCTTCAAAATAAAGAACAGCCTACCCCACGCGTTCTGTAGAGTGCTGAAATCCAACTTAACCGACATACACTTTATGGTGAAGTATGGTGAAGCTCAAACTCCTCTAGTGCCAATACAATCTGGAGTTCCTCAATGCAGCGTTCTTGGGCCTGTCCTTTACCTCATATATACAGCGGATTTTCCAACTACTAGCAACACTCAAATCACTACATTTGCAGAAGATACCGTTGTATCACATTGCCTCACATCAGGACCCAAGATTGGCTTCTCGATTTCTACAAACACACTTGCATATGATTGAAAAATGGCTAAAACTCTGGCGCATCAATGTGAACAGCGCAAAATCCACTGACGTAACTTTCACCATCAAGAAAGAAACGTGCCCTCCGGTGATGCTGAATAACAATCCTCTGCCACAAAAGGAGGAAGTAAAATACTTGGGACTTCACCTGGACCGTCGCCTTATATGGAACAAGCGCATTTGGAGTAAACGCCTCCAACTAGGTCACATATACCACAAAATCTACTAGATTATGGGCCGCAACTCCCAGCTAAAGTAGGAAAAGAAGCTTCTCATGTATAAAGCTATAATTAAACCCGTTTGGACTTACGGGATACAACTGTGGGGATCGGCCAGTGATTCCAATATCATGAAGATCCATCGTTTTCAATCCAAAACACTACGGAGTATCTGCCATGCGCCTTGGTATATATCACACTACGTCATCTACCGTGATCTACAAATGACCACTGACAAAGAAGAAATCGCCTCCCTAAGCAGTCTCTATCAAGATCGTCTGAGAAACCATCCTAACACCCTGGCCACGGACCTTCTCACTATTCCCCGGATTAAAAGGCTCAAGCAGTACTAGATATACCACAACGCACATAGCGTTATTTTAGTACCTAATAACCATGTAGCCAAAAATAGCATTAGTTAACCAAATAACAAAATTGTTAGAATTATGAAGAAGTTCCTCCACTAGGCGGACTTCACTATGCCAAATCTTTTATTGTTATAAATTGTCATAAATTTTATTCATTGCCTTAATAGGCAGATTGTAAAAGCCATCGAGGTCAAAATAAAAAACAAAGATGCAGATCAGATCATTTAGCTCATACGTTAATTTTGTAACATCTATTTCCTGAATCCATTAAATTTTAATAATTATAAAGAACTGAAATAATGGATATTATATTTATGTGCGGCACCTAAAAACAGTATTGAGTGTGTGTACTAAAGACCCGTAAAATGTACTTCGATTCGTATTTTCTATCCAATTCAATTTAGTAAATACTGGTTGCGGCCTACTAAATTGATTTCATAGTCCGCAGTTTATACAACACAAGTCTGGTTGACAACGAATTAACGGTGCCTCGCTCGTGCCGAAAAGGTTTAGGTTAGATCCTTCATCTAAATAGCGGATTTTTTAAAAGCTGGATCATTTCGTTGGTGGGCATTAGGACCATCGCCCACGTTAACGTTAACGTTAACGAGTTAGAGCCGGATTCACTTCGAAAATTTGCAGAGTCTTAGTAAACACATGGTCAACAGCTATGGTCTACAGCCGCGTTAAGCTGTAGGTCCTCGTGGCGCATTGTCACCGTCACAAACTAGTACCGGACAAGCTGCCAATTGTCTTTGATACGATTTACAAATAGTTTAACAGCAACATGTTGCAGGATATTCTCCCAACGTGTTTTCAACAATAGGCTTTAATGCATAAGCGTATATTAGCGTCAGTCAGTACAAATACATCCGTGGCATTTCTCTTATCTTCATTAAATTAAATTCTTCAGCATCAAAACTAAAATGTAGTACCATAGTACTATTATAGTACCTGGAATTGAATTTGGGGTAAACTGCTTCACAGCATTTATTTAGTCGTTTATGTTAGTGTGTTGTCTTATCTGTTTCCTAGAATATTTGATTGAACTAACTTTACATGAGAAATTTGTTAAAAATAAATTTTGCTTAGTATTAAACAAGTTCAAAGGTGGTTACAAAATTCCATTCTTGACCATATTTATTGTTTGGGTATTCTAATTTTTATGTTATATCGTTCTGTACCTTGCACACTACTACTTTTAATGCATCTTCGTACACTTTGGACAATGAATATTTTTTAAAACATATCGATACTAATTACAGTTCGTGTAGTATTTGTAGTACAACTATTCTAACGGAATATATACAAACGCATTAAACTATGGCATATGAAATGGGCTATACTTTGTTGAAAAACGTATCGTATAAAAAGCGCAGAGACAATTTTTTTCAGGCCATTTCTTCAAAATATTGAATGAAGAATTCGGTAATATGGCAGCGGAATTCTACTACAATTGCTTGTTCTATATACAGAAACAATTAAATCTTGGGTATCTCAAATAAACAGAGAAAAGCGTGGTTGAAAAATTACTTTTAACTAGATTTAAAATTTCAAATATTATAAATTGATGATAATATACATCCCATAAGTTAGCAGATAAAATATTTATTTTTTTGTAGGCTAATTTCTTCACAAGAGCTCTCTGAAGATTGAAATTCGAATGCTGCGTATCTTTAATAACAAATCTAAATTAATAGATATTATGGCTGAAAGTAATTCTTTACCAATAAACTTAAGATATTAACAATTAAAACGACTTTTGCGCAAGTTCAAATTGCAGACTTTTCACACTAAGATTTTTATAAAAACACAAGATTTAGATATGGCGTCAAAGCAAATCTACGCAAGGCTGATAGTAATTTATATTTAATTTGAAACTGCTGTTCCGAATTTTACAGTTGCAAACTTATTTTCTGTTCTTTTTGATAAATTTTGTTTCACTTGCGTTAATGGAATACAGATTTTCTGACATGATTTGGATTCATGGATAGATAATTGTATTGCAGCAGCAAGGCTATATGCTGAATGCTATCCAAATGGAAGACATCCAAACCACACAGTTATTAATCGAACTGAGTAACAACTATGAGAGAGAGGATGTGTTGGTCTAAAAAGAGGTGGCTGTGATCGTCCATTTATGGCACCAATAAATAATTATTTAATTGATCATTTTATTCTGCCAAATCGTCTTAATGATGAAAATATTTTACATTATGGAATCATGGTTCAAGATTGGCTTCAAAATCATTTTCCAGATCGATCCATTGGTAGTGGGGAGTGCTATAGCTCCGTCGCGTCGCCCAAGTCACCTGATCTAACGCCCTTAGATTTTTATTTATGGAGTTATCTGAAGGATTTGGTATATTTCACATCTGTGAACAATGTGGCCGTTTTAACAAATCGTATCGATCAAGCGGCTGCAACTTTAAGTGACCACATGCTTCAACGAGTACAAAGTTCAATTGCAGTGAAATGTGCAGAATGTCATAATGTTAGTGGTGGTCATCTTGAACATTTCCATTAATTTACAGAAAATATGTAATTCTGGTTTGTTCATAAGTAATTTGTGTTTAGATACCGAAAGGGATTGATAACTACATTATTCAGCTGTGGTTTACGCCTATTGGGGATACGACATAAAAAATGCGCCGATAAATCTACCTTATGGTATATTTTTTAGTAGTTTTCCATAGTAACAGCTAAAATATTTTTCGTAGAGCATACAACATGCATGTTACACAGTTACCAAGTTTTCACTTCTTTTCGTATAAAGAAATTAGTCTGCGAAAAATAAATATTTTAGTTTTTTTATTTTAGTATGCACTGCTGAACAGCGTTCTATCACAAGTTACGGGACACCCTATAGATACCATTCAGTTAAGTTAACATTCTTCAAGATCAATAATCACTTACTTATTTTTGCCTTTATCGACGTATTTTATACAAATTAAAGATAGTAGAAATTAAATATATAAGTTCGATATCTTATCGAACTACCACCAATGAAATTTTCTTCCATTATTGATATAACCGCTATAAAAATCTAAAAAACATGCTATTGGGCTTATAATCTATTCACGATTGATTTGCCATCCAACAGGCTGTGTAAATCTGGGGGAATGTGTGGTATCAGTGAAATTTGTCAATTAATTAAGTTGGGTTATGCTAGTTTTTCTTGATGGAGGTTATGTTTTTGAAAGCAAGCAATGTTGCCTGTGGGGCTTCTTTGTTCATTTAACGTCCGCCTATTGCTGCTCAATATTGGTTTATAATACTTAGATATAATAATGATTTCATTATAAATAAAATAATAACCATAATTTAAATATTGTCGCAACACATACCAAATACATATTGCTGTTCTTTTTACACGAATTCTGAACCCAAATTGTATGTATACAGAGCATATTCCACGCCATTCTTTGTTGTCCTATATTTAGGTCTTGCAGCAAATTCAGAAGAATTAACGTCCATGCCGCTCATGTTTCAAATTGATATTATGGTAGTCCAGTGGTTGACTGTTTGTCTCTGGTGCTAAGAGACCCAAGTTCGTATTCCACTGAGGTCAGGGTTTTTCTCGGGCGAGATAAAAACTGTAAAACACTCATTCTCAATTTAGATGCCAAAAGAATATCCCCTACCCTTTTCCACCCTCATGCTATCACTGGAAGTATCTGAATCATCGGCACCCTCCGATTCTGAATCAGATTCCCCAATTGAAATAATGAAAGGAGGAATATTTTCAAACGATAGATTTCCCATATGTTTTGTCCAGTCTTACGAAATAAGTTTTTCACAATGCTCACAGAAATTTTGCCACATGTCGGGGGTACATTTTGAAAGAGCCTCACGCCATAAATTTGCTACCTTGTCTTTCGATTTTGGCTGCGAATTTATATGCTTATTGTAATAGGTCTTACAAAACCCCCACGCCATTTCAATTGGGTTGTATTGACAATGGTATGGAGGCAATTAAAGAACCTCATAGTTACGCTTTTTCAAAATTTCGTCAGTTACCTATCTTTTATTTTCGTCTGCTGTAAAAGGTTTAATTGACTCCCAAAGTTTTTTCTTAGTAATTTTGCCCTGAATTTCGACATTGTGGTGGTTAACCAACCATTCCTGTAATACACCTTTTTTGTAAGAAAATGTGGGCGGCTTGTCAAACTGCACTGAATGATAAGGTGCGTTGTCCATAACCACCACAAATTTGCCTTGCAACTTGTCCAAAGCAGGAATCAGCTGACTAACCAACCAATTTTGAAAAATTTCTTTATTCATAGTTTTATGATAATCCCTGTCGTTGTTCTTTGAGTCTAGTAACATGTCGCACCCTTCCAAAAAGCCTAAATTACATCCCGCATTCAAAATCGTGAACCTCTTCCCCTCACTTTTAATTTTGGCTGGATTACTTTTAAGAGCGGTTTCGTGTATCCATTGACGACTCGCGGATCCATTTTGGTAGACCCACGTTTCGTCTAGGTACACGAATGTCAAATTTTCACTAGAATTTTGATATTGGAGAAATTGTCTCAAAAATTTGGATGCAACAACGTGTTTTTGTTCACATAAAATTTTGCGTCCGTTCACCATTTTGTGTTTGTAACCCATTGATTTAATAATTTTCAATAAAGTAGTCCTGCCCCCCCGTATTCCAAATTTTCGCGAGAGTCGGCCAAGAGTTTGTCGAGAGTAAACTGTTCATTCTTCAGATGATACTGCCAAATTTGTCGTTGCAAATCTTTTCTAAACGTGTAATTTAAGAAAACGTCCGTCTTAGCGCGTATACTACAAATGGAAGATTTCAAAACGTCCTGTCTTTGTGATAAAATGTCCCTTATAGAACGCTCAGACACCTAAAATTATAAGTAATTTGCAATTGCATATTTAAAAAATAATACATGCTTATCCCAAATATATCAATTCATCGATTTATAATCGTAAATCGTGTGAAGTCTGGCCTATCTCTTTTATAATGGTTGAAAGCTTTCACAATTTATTAATAACTTTCACCATTCTGACAATTAAGTAGGTATAATATATTATGTGTTTTATTAATTCTAAACTTACTAGATTATTTTAGAAAAGTAGGGGACTCTAGAGCTGGCAACAGGGCAATTTCATTTTGACATTGCTAGAAATCAATCAAATAATATTTCAGAAATGCAGCTTAAGAAAAAAAAAACAGCCTGCTGGATGGCAAATCAATCATGAATAGTGTATACATCTTTTTTATTATTTACATCCGGCGTCTTTCGCAACATTCTCCCACCTGAGACCTAGGTAATTGAAAAAGCTAGACTCTCGCATAAATTAAGACGCGTGATGCTTAACATTCCTAAGCTATTCACTGTTTAAACCTAATTGGCACTTTTAACTTTCGCCCGAAACGCGACACTTTAACACAAACTGGTTTGGTTTTACTAATCACTGGGACTGGTATTGAAACCACAGGTGGAGTTGGAACTGCAGCTGGTGTTTGAACTGGAGTCTCCGCCTTGGATGTAGCTTCCCCTGGACCGATATGGACAGTTGCTGTTGTCGCTTCCTGACATTCCAACGGGTAGATGCGCCGTATTGGACGCAGCACTTGCCCATACTGTGTTTGGACTCGCACTAACCGCACTTTATTGTCCTTGCCCGTTAACAATTCACAACTGCTCTTCCCAGCGGCCAATCTAGTCTTTTACTGTTATCATTGCCTATCAAGACGATTTCATTCACGGCCACACTACGCGACGTTTTCTTGTTTACTACCTGACGTAACTGTCCCAAATATTCAACCCGAAATCTATTTCTTAAAACTACCGGAAACGTTTGTTTAACGCGAGAGTCTCTGCTAAGTCACAATCGGGTACGCCACTTTCGTGAAGTTCGCGCAGAAACATCGCGGGTGTTAATGGATCTAAATCTTCTGGTTCATTGGACACGTATGTCAACGGACGCACCCAACAGGAATGGACTGGCATTAACTCCGAACACTACTCTTTTGTGGCGGAAAATCTTTTCATTACCGTCAACTGTCTTCCATATGAAACGAACAAAATCTCTATCTTTTGGGTTCAGGTCAATCTGCAGAAACGGCTTCTTGATATCAGACGTGATTCCAATTTCATCTCGTCTAAACCGTAATAGAAGAGTGGGTATCTGTTCAATCAAATTGGATGCTTGCAGCAAGCAATCGTTCAGAGATGGCTTACCGTTTTCCCTTGCCGACTCATCAAAGACTGGACGTATCTTTGTCGTGGCACTGGATTCTTTTATGACCGGGCGGTGTGGTAAATAGTGGGCTGGTCTGTCAAATTGCTCCATCGGGACTTCTTCTATGACATCTTCTTCTAACCATTCAGAAAAGACTTTATCATATGCTTTCAAATAGTTTGTTTACTGCAATTTATTCTCCGTAGATACCAGTCTTTTCTTAGCCAGTGCGTAATTAGATGGTAATGGGGGATGATCCTCCAGCCAGGGTAATTTGACCTCGTACCTCTCGTTTTCTGTGACAGCAACGGTGTCTTCGAATATCTGTTTCGCTGCCATTTCTAGTTCAGCTTTGGACTTCCTTTCCCCTGGATCGGAAATGGCCAGGACATCCAGTTGCCATAAAGCAGCAATCGAAGCATCCTTATTCAACATATTCGTCACTGTCATTGTAGTACTCGATGATTTACTATTGCCGGATACTTTTCCCATTAAGACCCATCCTAGCAATGTTCCTATTGCTACCAATCCACAATCAAGAACTTGTCTTTTTTTCTGTGAGGATCTTCTCAGCTATATCTGCGCCTATCAATACCGCGATTGGCAAGCGTCCTCTTGTGTCGGTTAAATTGATGTTGGTATCTGTTAGTTCGTTTGTCCAAACACCCGTGTAGACTGACGGAATATCGTTACAAATGATAGGCTGGTCCAGCGCTTCGAATCTGCATGCATATTTGCCATCCAAACTCACCAATCTCACATCGTAGCACGCGTGTTTTTGCTCCGCTGTTTGCTCACCGCCGAATAACGCATGAGCTATTGTCTCTATTCCTTTAGGTTTGTAATTTAATTCTTCAGCAATGTGTTTTAACACGTAAGAGCGTTGCGAGCCCGTGTCGATGATTGCCCTTCGCTTCGAATTTTAACAATTAGAGTTTGTAAAAATTCGCGACTGTCGGTATGATTTGTCAAACCCGCTTCTGTTGGAAAGTCTTTAGAGATTTCCGTTGGCTTACTCTTATTATCTTCATTATTCCCTTTAACGGCCAAGGTTGGACATAACAGGCTAAGATGTTGTCGTCCACAAATTAAACACTGAAGTCGTTCGCGGCACTGCCTACTGGAATGTCCTATCTTCGCGCACCGAAAGCATGCTCGTTTTTTCTTGTACTCTTCTTTTCTTGGTAAGTAAACTTTTGGGCTTTGATGCACCTTTCCGTGGTATGGTTACCTTCACAAAATAGACATTTTACTGAAACATTGTGATTAATTAATCCTGCCGCCGTTGGTATGCTTTGGTCTACAATCTTAGGTTTGTTTCTCTTCTGCTTACTGTCATTAGCATCTAGACTGAAACCATCCACCGCAAGCGAGATTCGTTCTGCACCCTCTACTTCGGTCTTCAGGAAACCCATAAGCCGCTCCAGTCGATTTGTTGAAGTAGTCTCCTCTGCCTCTGACTTGTCAGAAAATTCAGCGGACCTCTGCCACACGCGCAAGAGCCCTTCTGGTAGACATGATTCCACCAGAGGGTACAGCATAGCAGAGCACATACCTGTGTTTATGCCTAGAGTCTCCAAAGCTCTCAGTTGCGTTTCTATTTTGTCATACAGTGTAAAAATACCGCGTTTAGATCGATTTGACATAGCATTATTCAAAATTAACTTAAGAAGTTCTCGTACGTACACCTCGACGAGTAGATCTTCCCTTCCAAACCGCGACTTCAAACTATTGATCACCATTTCGTAGTTCTCTCCAGTGGAAGGAAAACTCTCGACCAAATCCCTCGCCCTTGTGTTGGGAGTAATGGCGGATAACAGGTACTGGAACTGGTCTTCAGATGCAAGATCCGTAGCATCGTGTATTTTCTTGAATAGGCTCCAAAACGGTAACCATTCGCGCACGTCTCCCCCAAATTTAATGAGTTCGATTTGTGGTAGCTTAAACCTTCGTTGACTTACTAACGACTTCGAAATGCTCTGAGCAGCTTCACTTACAAAATCGGCGTGTCTCGACAGTATTTCACCATTTTCGATAAATAATTTGTTATAACGAACACGTAACCGCGTAAATTTTAATGTATATTCGTCACGAGCACTCATTTCAGCATTCAGTTCGTCTTCACTCGCGTTTTCCATCATTGCATTGAACACCGCATCGTCACAGTCTTTCAACGCTTCCATTTTTTATTGGAAAACGTCGTACAACGCTTCAGCTTCCGAAATGTCAACTCCAGTGACACTTAGAACTTGCTCGAACTGATTTGCTATTCGCGTAAAGGCACTACGAAACACCGCACGACTCTTCTTTAGTCCTTCCATGGCGAAAACGGTAGCACGTGCAATTATCTGGCAGATATAGACTTTACTTCTGTGAAATGTCCCTTTGGTATTGAAACTACTGTCCACGCGAACGATAACATAAACAGATTCGAACTAGTTAAAACAGCTTACCTAGCGGATACGTTGTCTTATGTTTCTCGTGGGTCCTGTTACGGTCGCCAAATGTTGTGTTGTATGCAATCAAATGTTACCCACAAAGTAATTACATACACTGACTCTTTATTAAACGTAGTTTCATAAACACTTTCACACGAAATAGACTTAAGCAAATTTATTGCACGCGAGATGCCTCAATCACTACACGTTTCGTCTCAGACTTCTCTTCAACTACTAAAAAATATGACGGTACTCAAAACCCAGTATTGCCACATCTTGCGCACGGGTGCAATGTCACTTTACAATCTAAAGTTTACATCTTTTTTATTATTTACATCAGGTGTCTTTCGCAACAACCACTATGGTTTCTTCTTCTGGCGAAAAAATCATTTGTCATCCCGGCTTTTTATCAAAATGACCCTTTAATTTGTTTTCTAACGTACTTCTTGGGATACCGTAGTACAATGAAGCCGCCCTTTGTGTTTTATAGCCCGATCTAATATCTTCTAAACATTGCTGCATATTTGCGGCTACCAAGTTTCCGGACTCGATTTCTTGGCATTTGTGTTGATTATACTCTGGAACATGAAAGAAACAGAAGTGCAAAAGCAATTAAAATTACACAGAATATTTTTTCTTTGATAAATTTGAACTTTGGGGCAACTTTGGCCCTGGGCCAATGTTGCCCCAAAACCACCATACAAATGTACTTAAAATGTAAATCATAACATAACTGCACGACTGATAATATTCCGTTAAAATCATTCATACTTCTTCTTGCTGACTAAATACAGAAGTCAAATAACTACTTACCAAATTTTTAAGACGATTGTGGCTTTCCACTTGCATAAAAGTTTGCAGACTTCAAAAACACGTGTTGTAACTAATAATATAAAAAACGACAGTGCTGACACCACAATAATTTTTTTGAAGTTCTCTGACTACTCAGTTTGTTAGCTAATATAGCCATCTACACTTCCACAACGTTACTACTATTCTTCTGGGCATAGAAATCCTAATATAAAAATAGAAATCTTTTTTTTTCGTTTGGGCTAAAGTTGACCTTAAAGGCCAAAGAACCCCCATTCTACGGTACCAACATAAATAATGCATTCGTAAATAAAGGCTAGTTCACTCTTTACAAGTGTCGCCTCTGGAATGTTGTAAACTTGACCTGCGCAATTGCATGCTGCATGTTCTTCCTCTACGGCATGTAAAGCAGCAATAAGATTGTCTTTTGACCACGAACGGCGTTGAGTTTTTCTTACGTAATTTCTCGACATCTGAAACAATATTTTGAGCTAAGCGGGGTAAGTTGACGAATTCGTCATGTTACCCCAGTTAACTTGCCCCTTAACCTCATTTCACTTAAGATTCCTCTACATAATTATATTTAACTCACAAACGGAAACTAGTCTATATATCTAGGATCAATAGATGCCCCTTAAGCTACAGTTCAATATTTAGTGTATTCTTACCTTTCATTCGTTCTAAAAACGCTATTTTGGCACCACAAGACCTTGTAACAAAACAGTTCATAAACAATCATGTGGTATTATTTTTTAACTGAAGCCTATTGGCGGCACCTAGCATCAAGACTTTAACTACACATTCAATGTAACTTTAAACTGCAGCGGGGCTACAGGTATCTGTAATTAATATTGAGATAAAGTTGATTCGTCAACTTACCCGCTTCGTCGACTTACCCCACTATCCCCTATATTACCACTGAATACGTTTTATTTAAGTTTGAGAACACAATACTGCATACTGCGCCACCAAGCAAATAAGTATGTTGGGTAGGCGTGGTGGGGCGTCGCTGCATTTGCGAGGTACACTCAGTGTCAATACTACTTTGGCGATAAATTTAAACGTGTGACATTGTGTATTTGCAAGTTTATTAATTTTTATTAATTAATCTTATGTACCTACGTTCTTATATAAATTTGTTAAAACTGTTAAAAGAAAATTTAGTAGACAAGTACCAGAATTAGATTTGAGAAGGAAATAAATAAGGAAATTTTATTTTTACTTTAGATAAATTTTGTTTGCATTTCTAAAATTTGGCGGCACACAAAAGTGCCGCGACACAGTGGTTGAAAATCACTGCTGTAGGTACTGATTTTGTATTACAGGTACTTCAGGAGGCTTACAGGAAATACTGGATGAATCAGGTTCCAGCTTTTTAACAGATTTACAAAACAGCAGTTCACTAGTTCTGCCTGAGAATGTTAAACATGGTGCCTCTCAAGAACTTTGTAATATACCTGGAGAAGGTAAGATTATTGAAAAAATTAAGTATGTAATTAAAAATGGAAATTGATGTGCAATAATAGTTAAGAAATGTATATATACTTTTAATCTGGCAGGTTTACCATAAACACTTGTTGAAAATAATATTCTTCCATTAAATTGTTTACAATATAATTATTGATTTTGTTATTAAATTGTAAAACTTTTATTCCAGAACTCACTCCAAAAGCAAAAAAACTTTACCATGAAGTTGTTAAACTTCAGCGCCAAGCTATGCAAAAAACAGAAGTTACAAAATCATTTAGGCGCAAATTATTTGCTGCAGAAAAGTTGTCTTACAGTAAAGTGTTGAATGAAACTGTTCCACAGTTGAATCCCATAACTTCCCACTT
Organism: Limonius californicus; assembly: GCA_014611495.1. Taxonomy (NCBI): domain Eukaryota; kingdom Metazoa; phylum Arthropoda; class Insecta; order Coleoptera; family Elateridae; genus Limonius; species Limonius californicus. The sequence continues at coordinate 21,171 of JABXWE010007163.1, forward strand.
TATTCAATGCCAGCTTCGGGAAGCAGGGAGGCCTCCTAAATTACGAAGATTTACTCCAAATGAAAAGATTTTTGCATTATCCCTCTGTAAAAACAGCCCCAAAAATTATCGTTTTTTGTCAACTGTTTTACATTGCCATCTAAAGAAACGTTAAGACATTTATTGAAAAAATTTCCATTAAAAGCTGGAATAAATGAAGTGGTATTTGAGATATTGAAAAAAATCTGTGGAAACTTTAGATGAAGAAAGCAAATATGTAGGGGAAAGTTGCCAAAATCTTACAAGTTAAGATATTTTAATGTTTTACAAAAGCGGTTGTAAAGTTTTCTACAGTTCTAGTAGAGCATCTTCCTTGGTTCTTCACTGAGTTTATAAATTTTTTGTGTTGTTATACTAACGTATACCTACGCGGTAAAATTTAAATTCTTAAACTTCATCAATCGGTACGATTTTGGATAGCAGGCTCCTAAATCGTACTCTTAAGGTTCCAAAATGGTACTTACGATATAAATACTAACATACGTTTTCAAAAAGTGGATAATAAAACCACTCAAAATTATTTCTCTAAACTTTATTAAAAATTATACACAGAAACTGATACATTAACATGGTAGTAACAATATTAGCATTTTGAACAAATATAAGATAAGGATTTCTTCCCAGAACCAGAACAGGACTCATGAACCCATGGGAGGCAACTAGTACACTGAACCATATCTTCCAGACAAACTACTTCACATATGAAACAATACCTACCAGTCCTTCCCATTAACTGAAACAACAACATTTGTTGTGCAAACTTGTAGAGGGTTTGTTCAAGCAAACTTGCCGATATGTTGTTCTATTTTTTGATTTGGGTTCCAATTGTTTGCTTACTTTTTTTTAACTTGGTTTTTGGAATATTTAATTTTTTCATAGCTTGCTTCTCTTTCAAAGCTGTGACCTCATCCTTGTACGGCCTGCTTGTAAGAACGGTAGCTGCTTGAGTGGTTGTTTTCCTTTGCCTTTTAGATGCAGTTGGTTTAGGTATGGATGCTAAATCTTGAATGCTTACATGTAAGAAAAAGTTGTCGTTGGTTCCATTAACGTTATCTACTTCTTCTTCAACAGTCTCAGTAGAGATGGTTGGATTATTTTCTGGATCTACAACACTGTTTAGAAGATCACCGGGAGCTAAATCAGCGTCGTTAAACACTAATCGGTCAAGTGGTCAGCATCCTGTCGCTTTGTACCCACTGACCGCAACTGCTACTGAAGCAGCCTTGTTGTAGGCCACTGTTATTAAAGGTGCTACTTCAAATTGTGTAACACGGTGGCCTGGATGACAAGTCATCCACTGATCCAAAGCTTGATCATAAAATGTTTGCATGGGCCCAAACACGCCCACATCAAGGGGGTAGCCGATGTGTGGTATGACCAGGTAGTTGTAAAGAATTACTCCATTAGCTGGAGCTAATTCCGAGGCAGCTAAGTTTTTGGAATGCGTTGTATGGCCATCAAGTAGCAAAAGCACTGGTTTTTCTTTTGTAGGTTTAACGATATCAATAAAATGCTGCAGCCACTTTACAGAAAGATCAGTAACGATGAAACCATGTTCTGCAACTTCCACAGGACTTCCTGGGGGTGTTCTATTTTTTAATTGGGGTGCCATTCCCATTCTTTTGTAAATTATCATTGGTGGAATAAACACTCCTGAAGCACTAGCACAAGCTATTAGTGTTGTACTAATTCCTCTTTCTCCGCTAACAGCTCTACCGATTCGCTTTTTTCCTTTTTGTCCAACAATTTTTCCACATTTCATTTGCACCGTCGAAAACTCGCTTTCATCGACATTATACATAGTAGTAGCATTGATCCCATATCTTTGATTAATTTTTCTAGAACGTCAAAAAAATTATCGGCAGCTTTTCTGTTAAACCCTTTGGCTCGAGCAATGGAAGTATTCTCGTGTTGTCGCACGGAGAGCTCTGGATGTAGTCTTATAAAGGAATAAAACCACTTTTTACTAGCTAATTTGGAATTTTTATTAAAGTTGTGTTTTATACAATTTGTTTCTGCAAGATCGAACGCTAAACGCCTTACATCAGTAATACTAAGGCCGAAGAAACATTCTTATACTTTCAATATATGTGCTACAAGCTCGTTTTCAATATTGGTTGAAAAAATTTGAAGTCCATTTATTTTTTGTGAAGTTGTAGGCCGTGGTATTTTACCTTCTAGATGTCTTTTAAATGTTGGATTCGGTATTTTAAATCGCCTACAACATTCATTGAATCCATAAAACTTGTTTTTATATCATTTTATTGCTTCTTCCATAGCGTCGTTGGTCCAAGTACCATATTATCTCTTTTCCATCCTACAAATTTTAAAATCAGTAAGTAAAACTCAAATAATACCAGTACGATATAAGCAACATCCATTTATTTTTTAAAATATCTGAACTAACTTTACTAACCGTCGAAAGTTCATGTTCTTTAAATTTAAATGTTTAAGTGAATAATATTGCTTATTGGAAAGTGACCGAAATTTAAGAAACGGTAATTCTAAATACTGTTATTATTATAAAAACATTGACTTAAAATTACATGCAAACTTACCTGTAACGCTAATGTTGTTAAACGTTAAACTAGCAGCAACTATGCAATATTTGTACTACATCACGTGCATGCCTTACAGTTCCTGTTGAACTCAACAGAGAGCCGCTTTTTGTTCCTTTTCACAGAGCCAGTATATAAATATACTGGCTCTGCTTTTTCATTATAAACTAAGCACGGTACGATTTAGGAGACCAGTACTGTTTAACCCTCAGTCGCCTGAATAACAAAAAATTTCCTAAAAATCTTATTTTTTTTGTGTTTTCCCTTGAAACTGAGTTAATTAGCCCCTACTACCAGTTAAAAAATATTTCGCATTTAAAAAAAAATAGTTGTGGTACTCTATAGTACCGACAGGGTTTTGTTAGCTAAAATTAAAAGTCAGAAAAGTTGTTAGATGTGTAAGTTTTTATATATAAAACATTTGAAATTGTGGAAAACTCTATTCAAACTATTACATATGATTAAAGAACGTTTACATCAACTTCGTGATAAATGATAAAACAATTTTTCTTTTCGTTCCAACACAAAATCACTTTGCATGTTGTGCAAACTGAGTGAGGCCTAGACTGTACCTTATTTGCGCTACAAACTTCACACCTGCCACGATTTTTTACATATTTATCCAGTGACATCCTCTGTTGGAAAATCGAGCAGCCTTTGGAACTGAATAAGCAACCTTTCTTCTTTTGGATGAGCTAGCTGGTGTCTTGCTATCTACGGAACGTCTTTTCGGGTAGTTGGCTGTTTTTGGTTTATTAGACGAAGTGTCTACCAACTCCTATGTCCATGGATGAATATCTCCAATCATAATTACCTCTTTCCTTACTAGAATTTACCTGCATGTTCTTGGGAAATCCCTTTCTTGTTGAATTAATAGTTCCACATGCCA
>JABXWE010007167.1:0-36008 GCA_014611495.1 Limonius californicus
ATAATGGATGCAAAATTCTAGCAGTATTCGGTATAAATTTATTATAATAGCTAATCATGCCTAAAAAAGATTTGAGCTCTGAGACATTTTGGGGAATCGGGAGATGCGAAATTGCCATGACTTTAGAGTCGTCTGTGTGCAAACCTTCCTCATCAATTTTGTACCCAAGATAAGTAACTTCTTTTTTAAAGAATTCACATTTCGAAATGGCAATTTTCAATCCCGCATTCCTAAATCTAGAAAGAACCTCCTCAATTCGCGTTACATGTTCCTTTCTACTATTACCTGTTATAAGCACATCGTCTAAAAAGCATACACACCCTTCAATTCCTTGTAACAGGGCTTCCATTATTTTTTGAAAAATTGCAGGAGCGGATGCAATTCCAAATGGAAGACGCGTATACTGAAATAAACCCTTATGCGTACTTATGGTCAGCAATTCTCGAGCCTCTTCAACTACTTCCACCTGCAGATACGCCTGAGCAAGATCTAATTTCGTGAATTCCTTGCCGCCACCTATTTTGCAAAAAATGTCCTCTACTCTTGGAAGAGGATATTTTTCAACTTCTAAAACGGGGTTAACAGTAATTTTAAAATCACCACAAATTCTAACACCCCCATTATTTTTTAAAATAGGAACGATCGGCGTTCCCAATTGCTAAAACTTACTGGAATCAAGATACCTTCACTTACTAATCGGTTTATCTCTGCCTCCACCTCGTTACGCATTGCAAATGGAAGCGGTCTCGGTTTACAAAATTTGGGTTTGCTACCGTCCTTAACTGATAGTGACACAGAACTCTTATTAAATAATCCTAATTCATTAGAAAAAACATCTTTAAATTTTGCTACTAATTGCGACAATTCTGTATCACCATCTACCAAAGAAATTTCATTTATGTTAGCTACACCTAAACCAAATTCAGATAACCAATCACGACCCATAAGTGGAGGCCCTCCATTATCTATAACGTACAATTTTAATTTGCGTTCCTGATTATTAATTTTAACTTTAACATTGGCCACTCCAACCGGTCTAAACTGGTTACCTGTATAATCTTTTAGACATTTATCAGTACTTTGTAACTTAACATATGGTAAAGCAGACTTCCACAACTTTTTTGATACTACTGACACGCTAGCTCCGGTGTCTATTTCAAAATCAATGGGAGTGTGCTCCACCAATAATGTTTGCGTTATTGGTCGAGAACCATTCGACTGTACATTAAATAAAGATTCCAAATTCAAATCATTCGCAACCTCGAGTTTATTGTTTGACGCGTCACTAACATAAAAATTATAGTTCGACACATCACTATGCTCTTTCTTTTTGTAGCATACTCTTGCCACATGGCCACTATTACCACAATAAAAACATTTAGCGTTGCGGTACTTACAATTTTCTTCAATGTGATTCGATAAGCCGCATACCTTGCATTTATTGCTATACATGCTCTTACTACAACCAGGTTGATTCCGAAACTGCAATGGTCCATTTCCTCTACGAGAAGATGCTGATCGAACCCGATGAATATCTTCGATCTCCGTTTTGATCTGAAGTTGCTCCACGTCAGAAGTTCCAAAAAACTGACGACTGGACTCTCTACTAATGGCTAACTCGACTGCTTTCGGAAGGGGTAGTTTATCCACTTTTTCTTCGAATAAACGATCCATAATCGGGCCTTTGCCCAATCCTATTACAAACATATCTCTCAATACTGTTTCTAATTCGGTTCCAAATTCACAATGTGCCGCTAGATTTCGTATACGGCAGCTCCAGTCCGAAATTGATTCATTTTGGGCCTTCCTGGCGGTATAAAAATTAAAACGATTCGGGAAACGTGATTTTGTTGGAACAAAATGATTACTGCATAATGCTATCAGTTCGTCGAATGTTTTTCGCTCAGGCAGGTCTGGCACACACAGATTAAATATCAGTTTATACGCTTCTTCGCTGCATACATTTAAAAATATAGCACGTTTGCGATCGCCACTGCTTATATTATTTGCAATAAAATATTGTACCATTCTTGCTTTGTAGATAGGCCAATCCGTCGTTTTTGGATCAAACTCCCTTAAATGTCCATAACTAACTCCGACAATAGGGCCTTCCGCCGTGGGTTCACTATCTGGCATTTTGTTACTCACTTTATTATTAATTCAGCCTACAAAAACCACCTCGTCGCCACTGTAATGTTTATGAAGTAGTAATTAAACCCTGTATTTTATCATACTTTATTTCCACAAGTGCACACATAATAACAACCATTTACAAGACAGGGCTGACATGCACTGCCCACAATCGGACGCTGTATCCATACCCCACGCTCATGCGCTCGTGGGGTATACATATACTTTACACATATTACAATAACTATTCACAAGAAAGGAGACTGCACTACTTAATATAAAAAATCTAAGGGATGCGACAAAAAATACAATAGGACAATATCTATATGGTTTCATGAAAGGAAAATCAACAGTGGATGCAATATACATATGGAAACAAATAATGGAAAAGACACAAGAATATTAGCTAGAAACAGAAATACTATTTATAGACTTCGAACATGCCTTTGGCATAGAGGACAGAAGTAAACTCATGTAAGCAAGGAAAGAATTGGGTATACCAGTTAAATTAAAGAAACTTATAAAAATGACAACTGAAGTTTATTAATTGAATGAATTAATTGAAGTCTTCACGAGTCAGCATAAGAACTCAGAAAGGAGAAACAGAAGAATTCAGAACGAATAAAGGAGTCAAGCAAGGTGATGCTCTATCAGCAACACTGTTCAATACATCAATAGAGCACATCACCAAAAAAAAAATAAACAAAGGGATGATAAGAACAAGAGGAGGGCAAATAATAGCATATGCAGACGACATAGAACTTGTGGCAAAAGGACGTGACATACTATCTAAAATGATGGAAGAAATAATAAAGGAAGGACGAAAGATTGAACTTAAAATAATTAAAAATCAAACAAAAATAATGATAGCGGGGGAGGAGATACGACTAGGAAAGATAAACATAGGCAATCAAGAATATGAAGAGATTGCTAAACTTAAGTACCTGGGTGTTATGAATTCCAGTGACGGGGACAGAGGGGTAGAAATAAAAGATAAGATAGTAATTGCAAACTGAGCCTTTTATGCCAATCAAAAGTTATTAAATAGTAAAAGTATTTTAAAAAACCAGATTAAGGATTTATAAAATACTAACAAGGCCAATACTAATGTATGGAGCAGAGGCGATGGCAATGACAAAAACTGAGGAAGAAAGTTTAAGAATTCTGGATAGAAAAGTTTTGAGCTATATTTGGTGCAATAATAATTTCGGAGAATGAACTACAACAAGAAATAGAAGAAGACGTTAAGAAAATAGAGCAGCAGAGAGCTAAATGATTAGGACACGTAATGAGGGCTGACAACCAGGAAACGACGAAACTAATAATGAAGTGGACATCGGTCAGAAAGAGAAAGAAAGGCAAACCAAGGTTACGTTGGATGGATGAAGTGCAAAAGGATCTAAGAACAATAGGAATTGAAAGTGTAGAAGAGACAGTTGAAGATAGGAAATTATAGAATAAGATATGTAAATATGTTGGACAGGGATTGGACGTGGACTGATCTAACCAAAATTAATCTAGAAAGCTTCGTTAGAAGCGTCGTAACCTCTACATGAGGTATTAAGCCGTACATACCTACAATTAATGGAGACTTTCCGTTTCAAGAAATAATAGACAACCTCATTTAAGCTATTCCTAACTGCCATTAAGCAGTAATTAAAGGGCGTGGTGGCCATCATAGACTATTAAATTGCAATTGGACTACATTGCAGTTATAAATTAAATGCAAGTAATGGTTGTAGTTGTTGTTCTGTTTTTAGGTTGTTTATTTTACCAACTAAACATCATGCGGCGGTCGTGAGCTAGAGGTCAGTGCGTTAGACTGAAGGTCTGGGACCAATTCCTAGTACCTCAATAACCGTTATTTAACGAGTGTTTTCTCTCGCAAGGCAATGGCGAACCAGTGAGGTATTCTGCCTATTAAATCTACTCTGGAGTAGAAGTGTGACCCTACTCATCCCAATTCATATATTCAGAAAAACTTTGTTCCTTAGACCATTTGAGTAGTTTTATTTAACGCCAAAAAAACATGCCATTAACAGTTTTATCTTAATATTTTAAAGATGTTCGGAAAGCCTTAACTCCATATCTAAATTGGCTCTCATCTTCCCAGGAAGGAATTCCCTACTTTTTCAAAAATGTTCGACAATGCTCGAATTGTTTGGCAGTCTTGTTCAATTCACTATTGCAAGTTGCAACTCGGCAGGATTATTTACAAATATTTTTAAATAACCCCAAACAGAAGAATTACAAGAGTTAGCCTGGAGTGTGTTCTTTAGGGGTTAAGTATTATTAAAACTTGAAACAAATATCTTCCAACCGGTTGCTTAAGTGACCAATACTGAGAATGCGACTTGATTTTGGGCGTACTGCATGCCCCTTATGTATTTAACTTTTATTGTCAATCTTCTATATATGGCCGCTTATAATGAACACACTACTGGCCACAAAAATGATTCAATACAGCCGAAATTAATTTTATTCAACAAACCAATAAATTATAAAAAAGTTCATACAAACCAAAGGTTTAAAACGGTTCATAGTAAACAAGAGTTCAATACAACCGGGTTCATTATAGACTGCCGTTACCTACTATATAATATAATGCACAAACCACTCTCGGCGATAAAGCAACTTCGAGGATTTTAAACCATCCGCACCTTTCATTGGAAGTGAAGCTACTGTTAAAAATGTGTTAACTACCTTTCGATCGGTACTTTTTTACATATGTAGTATTATAGGATTATTTACAACAACAAGAAAAGTTTCTATTTGCTAGTTGATTATAGATTTATTATTAAAACACAAAATTTCAACCTGTTAGTGCAAACATTGGCTGTTATCCCCAAAGGAGTGATTTTATTTCTTCTTGTTTTGGTCGCTTAATCTGCGTAACGAAGTATTTCCGGACACATGTTAAGCGGAACTTCTTTAATTATATTTGGTTTTAAAATACGCCCTCAAAATTTGTACCTGTAATTTCAGGACACCCTGTATAGTCTATTGAAAAAATTTAGTTAAAAAAGTAAATATTCACTATTGATGGCATTGCAATGTTATTTTTATGTCACAACCAGTACAAAAGCCACAGCATGTGTTTGGTCAATTAATTAACCAAAGTGAAAAGCTTTTCTTAACTCATATAGTTTCCAACATTTACTACAACTATTTAATAGGTATTAAAATGTCTGTGGCGGTAGCTCAATTAGGTTCCATTCGCCAGCATTATCACTACAGTTAGTAGCAATCTTCTGCTGCAACCAACGAGACATTTCCCCAACCAACCGTGGGATCTTAACGCCAAACACCTTCTCTGGAAGTTCTGCTGTTTGCATTCGACATTTAACAGTAGGCCCTCGTGTTTCTATTTTAACGCTGAGGAGAAGCATGTAGTCTAGAATGAGCTATTAAGGAACAAACATAGTTCAATTCGGTTGCTACAGGCTATCTATTGCAATAGAATCTAGAATTCTAAAACATAAAATATTTATTTCTGAGTACGAAGAGCATAAGATAGTAGGTTATGTACATAACCTACTATCTTACGCTCTTTGTGTACATTTCTGTAAGTCTTGCGCAACTAGTGAAAGTGACCGTTTAAACTGCTTCATAAGCCTGGACGAATACTTTATAAGTTCTTTGAAGATGGTTAATAATAATTACTTTTGCATAGACTGTCTTAAGGTCTTTAACTATCACAACACTACCTTACTACCTTGGTCATATTAATGGCATTCTTATATCACATAAGACAAACAGAGATATAAAATTATAACCCTAAAATAAAATTTTAAAGCCACGTTTCCTAAACTGTCATGGCTGTTCATCGCGCATACCTTTTTTTGTTATTTTTAATTTTTGCCCATTCTTTATCGTTATTTGCCTTTGTGCCTTCAGAGTTCAGATATGTTTTTAATATGACGATGTACCCTATCGTCATTTTTGTAGACTTCTTTATTTGAGTTGAACAATAATATTTTTTAGATGTCGATCAAAACTCAAATGTTGTGATAGCTAGACATTAGAAGAAAGCGTTCACGCTTATTCTAAAATCGTTATCATATTGGTGTTAAGTGGTGCGTTCAGAAATTAATATTTTGTGTTCTAAAGTAAAAACAATTGTAGGAACCGAAATACATTTTATTAATTATCAACTAGTCACAGAAAATATAAATACGATACGGTTTAACTAAAGGTATTTACTTTGTCTTCCACAGCCAATCCTTTTTGAATATCATACTGTATTTGTGAGCTGAGAGAGTTGGAAGCAATAATTATTATTTCGCGTAACCTCGTTGTTATCTGTTTTTTCTTCTCTGCAACTAAACGATGGTAGTTTTTTATAAAGTCAATATGTTAGCATTTCATGATGAGCTTAATGTTATAGTTAATTTATGAGGTAGGTACGCATTGAACACAAAGCTTTTTCAATTGACTATTATTAAATTTCAGGTTAGAATTGGTCGCTGCACGTATTTTTGCGAAAGGTATTAAAATAATATTGCAGTAGCAACACCAAGGAAAATCAATTTATCTGCTTTTGGGCTATGTGTTTATGTAAACATCTGGACACCAATTTGGAATAAATCAATAAAAATAAACCATGGTCACCAAAGATGCAACAATCCTAAACGAATCTTAGACCCAAATGTGAAAAAAAAAAGATAATACTATATATCCTTGAATTTTCTTGTGTGGTGTAAAGGGGTTTAAACAGTGGTGGGGACATAACATGAAAAGGCTAAAAACTGATGTAGTGACAAATATGTAAATTTATTTCCATAAGCCTTGATTGTACATTAAACGTCGTATATCACTAAATATTTCAAACTTGTATTTTACTAATCATTCCAGGTTACAAAATGTCCCGACCAGTATGCCACAATATTTTGACGGGCGTGGAGGTGGAGGAGCAACTCTGCAACGACTCCCAAAAGCCAGATGCTTCTGTCGTCGAGTGCAATACTCATAATTGCCCACCAAAGTAAGAATTAGTAATTTCTTTCAAGCACGTGGTGCTGCATTTTAATTTAGCTTTAGCTGCGCGAAACTGCTGACCTGTTCCCCTTTCCCTTTGTCAATTTGTCTTTAATTACGCACTGCTATTTTACCTAGTTGGAGGTTTGCGGCTTTATAGCTCTATAAAATACGTGGTTGGCAGACTAGAGTCTCTGCGATTAGAAAAGTTGCGGCGTATCAGAATCACGAACATTTGTAATCGTGAATCATCTAATGGTAACTTAATTCTCGCCGATTTGTATGCTTTTTGATTGGGGTGCACTTGATTATACCTCCGTATCGATACGTTTTGTATCAGTAAGTATTACCATACCGGTATACCCATTTTCGTATGCCATATTTCTACTTTGTTGAATTACTTTCTCCATTGTACATTGGTTACAGGAGGAACTATACAAACATTTCTAGGTCATTTACTTATACCGTGCTTCCCGAAAGTAACGGATAAATTCTATAAAATCGTTGTGGAAATATTGCAAAAAATTGATGGCACACGTCCATGTTTATTTTTAAATTATCATTTAGAGATTTAATTTTCAAACCCCCCAGCCCTCAACTCCTAACCGCTAGCAACTCCAACTTTAAAAATTCAAATATCCCTTCTGATATCTCATCTGATAGCTTTTTGTAGTTTGAATACAATAAAAAAAGTTTTTAGAAATCGGTTGATAAATATCGGAGATATTTACCACAATGTATTCAAATGAAAGTGTCAATATTCGAGCAGGCGTTGATACGGCTCTAGCAAGGAGTGGCAAAATCATTTGAAAATTGTTAATAATTGAATGTCAAACAAAATTTATTACCACTACTTAGTGGACTGTGGGTTATTTCTTTAACGATTAAAGAAATAGGATACCAAAAATGAGACTTACTGAAGGCGAAAGAACGGAAGTTTTAATGATGATTGGGGTTGGAGATAGAAGTCGGACGTATGAAGAAGTCTGTATTTTGTTCAATGAAACTCACCCCAAATCATCCTCCAATATCGCAATCAACGATAAGTCGAATTGAGAACAAATTTCGCCATCTGATACATGCACGCGATAAGCCTAAGACCGAACGTCCATCGGCTTTAGCTGAAAACAGACAATTGGATACCTTGTTAATGATGCAAAAAAATCCACATTCCACATCCTCGTGGGAGTCGCTTCACATCTTAACCCTTTGTGTCCCAGCTTATCAAAAAACTTTTTTTTATTTTATCTTATTTTTGGGGTATTTTGGGTAACACTAGCTTAAATCAATTATCCATCCAAAAACCATTATCATTTCGTACTATTTGCATATTACTTCCTTCAGGTGTATCTAATTGTTCAACTTGATAAATTTCGGAGTTCTGATCTGGAACTGCATCTTCTTCATCTGAACTCTCTTTCTCGTCGTTTTGAAAATTATTGTTCAAACGAAACTTCTCTAGTTCATATACTGCCTTATCAGCAGCTGCTAATAATTCTTCATCTTTTAAATAAATATTATTCAGTGTTCTTGTTTTTTGCGTCTATTATAATAGCATCAAGAAAAAAAAACTATTACTTTCAATAAAATTTGTGTTAATCGTTCCTACTTACCTACAGATGTCTTCAGACCTGACGTCCGTAAAATTAATTACTGTATAACAAGTAATATTTATCACCGTAGCAATTCTATGTTTTTTTATCAATCTTAAGACTGTATTATTGATAATTTCACCAAATTCAGATTCACAATCTAATTTAGGAGCACACAAAACGAACTCAAAGAAGCACTTCGAACAACTGCATAAAACGCCATTCGGTTGGTGTGATATCATTGTCCTAAACCAGACATCTGGCGTTTACAGATATTCAGCCTTATTTCACCAGTACAGTAGGGTGTGCTCTGAAATCCCGACAGCTCTATTGCGTTACCTCTTTTAGTAGTGAAAATAACCCGGAGGAAACTCGCTGGGACTTACAAGTCCCATAGGGACGCAAAGGGTTAATACTAAAAAAAATGCAGTTTTCAGACTTCTTCATAAGCTAAAATTTCACCAGTACAAAGTGCAATTGGTGCAGAAACTATCCGATGATAATTTTGATCGACGAATGCAATTTGATGAGGTAAAGATGGACCTCTGCAATGCAAATCCTGAATTCATTACAAATATTGTTTTTTCTCACGAGGCAACATTTTGCTTAAATTGTACCGCCCATAAGCAACATTGCTATTATTGGGCCGGTTGAAAATCAGCATTGGATGATGGTGGCGAATATACAATATACCCAGAAGGTTATAAAGTTTGGGTTGGGATAGTGGGTAATGGACTGCACTTCTTTGCCAGAACGATACGTGGTGAACAGTACCTGGACTTCCTCCAGATTGAATTAATTCCAGCCTTAGCGGTACTGTTTCCTAATGCAGAAAATCCTGGTTCATTCGATCCCAGAATTTGGTTACAACAAGACGGTGCGTCTCCTCATTATGCACTTTCAGTCGGGGAATATCTCGAGCAAATACTTCCTAACCGGTGGATTGGTAGACGGGGATCTATTGAATAGCTGGAAAGATCTCCGGATTTATCACCGTTGGATTCTTTTCTCTTAAGTTATTTAAAACCTAAAATTTATTTTAATAGACCTGAAAATATTGACGCGTTAAAGGACAGCACTCGACAAGAAATCCGCTCAATCACCCCGGAAATGTTAGACAATATTCAACAAGCGTTTATCTCTAGATTAGGGTATTGCCTCGCCGTTAACGGACAGCATTTTGAACATTTAAATTAATTTTTAATTTTACATTGTTTTGGTAGTTTTCAAATAATTTTTTTAAATTTTGATATTGTATTTCTTAATTTCTCAAAACCCATCGCAATTTTTACAGGACGTACTGAAAACGACAAACTTCAATTGTTTTTACCACTCATCGCTAGAGCCGTATCAAGGCCTGCTGGAATATTGGCACTTTCATTGGAATACATTTTTGTAAATAATATCTCCGTTACTTATCAACCGATTCTGAAAAAACGTTTTTTTATTGTATTCAACTTAAAAAAACTATCAGATGAGGCATCAGAAGGGGTACTTTGCTATTTGAATTTTTAATGTTGGAGTTGCTAGCGCTTAGGCTTAAAAATTATTTCTCTAAATGATGATTTAAAAATAAACATCGACGTGTACCATCATTTTTTTGAAATATTTTTCCCAACGATTTTATAGAATTTATCCGTTACTTTCGGGAAGCACTGTATATCTATGACTGTAGCGATTCATTAAAGCAAAACATAATATCGATCATTGTATTAGTACGTATCGATATATTCATTTACATTTTACGTATTTCTACGTTGATGATAATTAGGCTGTTGCATTATGGTTTCGGTCATACAATTAATATTATGGCATTGCCGTTGATTAAAGTTACAAGTTATCTGATACGAAAATTTCTATTTCGATACGTTTTCATATGTAACGCCTATAATCATCAATGGTTTTCAGCTTACTGACTGGTCGCAGCATTCCAATTTTGACTGTTATCACATTTTCTTAAGTTCTCTAAAGCCGATCGAGCCCGTCTCCTGCTTTATTTGATTTATATACTGACTCTTCTTCTCTGTGTTTGTTTCTATAGGTGTCTGTCTGTGATGGCATGGCAGTTGATAGCAGTTAAACTTTTAACGGTCCGTTGTTTCAATAGTTTTGTATTGTTATTGTTTTGTTGTCATTGTATTGTATATGTATGAATGTATTCATTGAGAACCCAATATCAAACCATTCTGCAATATCGATATCTAGGGTGTATCAAAATCAACACTCGTGTTACTGAGGTTTGATTCAAGGGGCTAGGCAAATCGAAAATTAGTAGCAACAAATTTTTTCGATTATCTTTCGTTATCGAGTTATTGATAAAAAAAAGTAAATAATGATTTTTATCTCATGCTCGTTCCAATTAGCTATGTAACATAATAGAATTAAGTGGCTATGGCGATGAAGAAAATTTATAAATCGTTCTGGCATATTCATAACTATTATTGGTTTCATTTCTTTCAACTTTTTGTTTTTAAAATGGAACGAAATTGTAATCTTAGAATACGTCGATATGTTGAAAGTATTAGTTGTTGTTACGGGCCAAGCGAGCTTTTCCGACGACCCGTAACCAGATAGATGAAAAACGGCCTACAGCTTAGCTTAGAGGAGTAGGGGTAGTTCACGGAAATCGCTTACGGGATGAAATCTTCCTAGTTGTGTACAGAGCAGGTGCAAACTAGCGTGCGCCACCTTCCAAATACAGCTGATTGTAGGTCTTCGTGGAAGGCCGAGAGGCCAACAGCTTACGGGAATGGAACTCACTTTTATTGTGCCTCCTCCTATCTATTTAAGCTTGCAAAATTCATGCACACAAATACAAAATGCAATAATAAAAGTTATATATTTCAAAACGCATATAATCAAATTAGTGGAAACGACAGTACTACGAAAATGACAGGCAAAGTGATTTTATAATTCTAATTAAAATCTTTCAATAACTCTACGTGGTCAGTGGCGTCGAGTTTACAGGAATTCACAAAATTTATAGTTACTAATTTTACAGCAGCACAGAAAACGAAAATGACGATCGGCGGCTGAAGTCCGCTTCTTATTGATCACAAAAAGAGGTTCAAACACTTAAATTTTGCAAGCTGGCGCGAAAAGAAAGGTTCTTAATTTCACAACACAGAAAACTAGCTTATTACCTTGCCGGAGCAGCGAGTCAGGCACAATTTCGATGAGTTGACGGGATGATGAAGAAAATCCACAGATACACCCCTGGAGACTTGATTGAATTAAGTCAACAGCCAGGGGCCCGGAACTTTGATGCGCTCTTTGCACCGACGGTAACCGCAAAGGGACGGGAGCTGGTCTCGAACATTAATCCGCCGAAAAGGCGGTCGGTCAATTCACAAAGAATTTCCTTTACCGGGGTTGAATCCAATGTTCTCTTTAAATCCGGCAGTAGCCGATGGTCTGTTTATACCCCTTGGTAAAACAGCGGACGAAACACACATAACGGATACCCCTCGAAAAAAAAAACCCAAAAGCCGCCCCTGCAGCACGACTTATTTACGGCTCCCCGTAGATGTAATTTCGGGAAGACCGGAGCCAACGGAGATGGGATGCTGACTGCCTACTTAACGCGACATGAAGCTGCATCGCCCCCCAATAGATATTGCACCATATTTCGAAACGTTATGAAAAGTTCTAGAATAAGGGACACGTGAGTTCTCGGAAGCGCCCGAGGTCAAGCGCGAAAAAAAAACAATACTCGGCAATTTTGAGCCTACAAAAAGGGAACTGTCAACATAACTCAAACTTAGGAAGACGCAACATAACCAAAACTGTGTTCAAAATAAAACTGCAATTAAAATAACGTTATAATTCGTATGGAGCGGCAATCAAATTACGGAATTAATTCATATAAAGCGGCAAATTTTAAATGAACATAACAATGTGTGTAGTGACAATGGCACTGATGCGGCTAGGGTATATGCAAAAACGTTTACAGATCGTCGACATGTTGATGCAAAAACTCTAAAACGTGTGGAACGAAGACTACTGGAAACAGGCAATTAAAATCCTCAAGAATAGCAACTTCTGGAATTTGTTGAGGCGGAACGAAATACAAGCATTAGAATTGTATCATCTCAAACTTATTTCCAAAAGGATACAATTCACAGATTATTAAGATGAAATGGTCTGCTTAGGCTTCAAAAATTTCAATTTTTGCATGACGGGGATACCGAGCTTCGCGTCAATTTTTGTAGATGGTTGTAGCATAGAGCAAACGATAATTCACATTTCATTAAAATGATTCAGTGGACTGATGAATCAACTTTTAGTAAGACAGTTATCATAAATACTCAAAACCTGCTGAATGGAGGGATGAAAACCGTCGTTTAATACGCAAAAGATCTTATGAAAGATCGATAGCCAATAAGCATTTGGGCTGGGTTATTAAATAATAATACAATATTGGTCTACGCATTTTTCCTCATCGACTTAATTCAGCCCTGTATTTTTAATTTTTAAATGATAATTTACCACTACCAATACTTGATGAAGTTCCATTGTCAATTAAATTGTTGGTTC
The DNA here is from genome assembly GCA_014611495.1 of Limonius californicus. Classification (NCBI taxonomy): domain Eukaryota; kingdom Metazoa; phylum Arthropoda; class Insecta; order Coleoptera; family Elateridae; genus Limonius; species Limonius californicus. Next base: position 13,236 of record JABXWE010007167.1, read on the forward strand.
CTATATGATGATGCTCCGTCACATTATGGAATACATGTGAAAATTTCCTTGAATGAAAATTTCCCTGAGAGGTAGACTGGAAGAGGTGGACCCATACCATGACCTCCTATCACTGGATCTAAATTTGTAGGATTTCTTTTTCCGGGGCCATTCGAAAAAAAAAAGTTTACCAAGAACCTGTTGTGACTGCTGAAGATTCACGCTGCTATGGCGTTAATAAACGAAAATATGCTACAGAAAGTTGGTGCTTCCATAATAAATTGTGCGAATGTTTGCCTTGAAGTAGGAGGCAATCTAGTTTGAACACATTCTGTGATAACAGATGTGGACAATATCTTTTTTTTCTTGGTGTTTGGCCGTTTGGCCAAAGGATTTTGTTTTTCATAGTTAAATTTTTACGTGTGTTTTTTAGTTTATATTTTGACTAGGTAATGCATTAAGAATTTGTTACAACTGCTTCTATATCTGTCTTTTTCTTGATTTAGAATTTTTGTGGTCTGAAGATGCAACGGTTGTTGTGAAAACGTTCACCATTTAAACCAATTTAACTTTATTTTGTTTTTGAAATATATTTCGTGGGGCTGACAAGGTTGTTTCATTTATTTTTACTTAATATCTTTTTTGCTAATAAGTATTATTCGATTTTAATACGTTAATTTTTGTTTTTTATCAATAACTCGATAACGAAGAGCAATCGAAAAATTTCCACTTTTAATTTTCGATTTGTTGTACCCCCGATTCAAGTCTCGCACGGGCGTCAATTCTGAGACACCCTTGTATCGATATGTCAATACGAGTATTGCTGGCGTATCATTCTGTCGATATTGTGTGTAAATTGTAAACAAATTAAAAAAATGGGCGATTCCGGCAATATATAGTTATGCATATTAAGTTAATATAAATTTGCTGTTACTATAACCAACGATTTTGGAGAAAATTCCTCAAACCTGTCAACTATATTGAAATATTTTTCACGGTTCTGTTGTGTTATTTGATTTTAACTAACAACATTATCTTAGTAACAATGCACATATTGTCAAGGTGGTCTCTAAGACTGTGTCTTTAAACTGAAATTTTGATCGTTTGTATTAAACCAGCTATTAAATGAAATGGGAATTACAACTATTCAGAACCCAACACTAAAATTAAGTGAAGCGTTCGATTTGCATTCCATTCAGTTCGTGACAATCATTTGTGGCTTATTCAAATGAGCCATTATTGCTGATAGCAAAATACAGAAGCCAGTTAATTGTTGTTATTCAGAATTATCAGACTCGCCCATTACCAGAACTGTGCGTCTGGTAGCAAAAACTAAAATAAACACTTATTAGAACACACATACACACAATCATACATTGACATCAAATAATAGAATAACATTTTTGCAATTATATGATGATAAACGTAAATTGGAGGTCTTTCAAATTCACAAACACACTTTAACAAAAACACCTTTAATGAATGAGGAAATTGAGCTTATAAATTCCTCGATATTGGACGCTTTCAAATAGAAAACCAGACTCAAGTCCGAAATCAAGATCCACTGTGCTGTTGCCCTAGCTACAAATGTTTACAAAAAATAATTGCTTTTGAAAAGGACATTTTGCGTGTCGAAATACGTATAAAGCACGAAAATCAAATAAAAGCTGTTGAAATTGTGACAATTATTATTTTTAAAACATTAATATGGTTTTCAAAGAAGTAGGACAAGCAACAATTAAGAAATTTAAGATATATATCCCAATTTCTAATTACAAATTAAGTCTACTATCCATATTAAAAGTGTGTGTAGTAAAAGCATTGCCAAGCTCGCGTTAAGTAGCAGATAGCTGTAATACTTATTGAAAGTGGCTAACTATAGTACAGTTACTATTACTGTAGCTATTGCAGCTACTTCTACAAAACTTTTCACATAACTTGAATTGTAATATAAACTTAAATGCAATTATTTTTTTTATAGTATCTTCATTTAGATAAACTGTTTCAGCGCTGTCATCCATGGCCTCAGTAAGCCACCAATAAAAACAGTCAAACGACTCTCGCAAACGAATTTGCACAAGTAAATGAAGAGCAATTTTAACAAGGTGTCACACACTAAAGGCAATATCCAAGTCTTCTTCTTCTTCTTCGTTTGTGTATAGGCCAATGACCTGTTAATTACCCAGAATAGAGTAGGTTCTCTGAGCCCTCCAAGTCGAATATTTAAAATTACCAACAGCGTATTCACAAAATTAAATTTTGATCGCTCGTGATTTCCCTACTTTTGTTATTCGGGGTCACTATTTCTAAGAACTTTTCAAGCCTCATACTATGTGTAACTGCAATATTTTAAATCTTATTGGATTGTATTTAGGAGAAATTTTTAGTCACAGTTGCAAATATGATTTTTTTCTAGAAATTATACAATTCCATCCCTATCGGTACAAGGTATCCAAATACTAAACTCGTTAAGATGTACCATTACTATAAACCACACTTAAACTATTCTACTGAATAGTTAACACATTTCTATGTTGCTGTATGTACTTACACTACAATTGTAAAAAACTTGGTATTTTAATAATAATAATAATAGACAATTTAGGTGTTTATTTTTGCTATTGGAAGTTTTGGAATAGAACACCTGAGTCAAGTCCGAAATAAACATCCAGTGTGCTGTTACCCTAGCTACAACTCTTTACAATATTAAATGCATTTGAAAATGACATTTTGTATATTGAAATACGTATAACCAAGAATTTGATATTGTCTATTATTATTATTATTACAATATAAATATTAATTTTAACGAAGGCAAGACACAATTAACGAACAAAATTGGGTTTATTTGGCGTGATTATATTATTGAAATACCTTACATAACTATATATATTTCATTGCTGAAACAATTTACCTAATCCTCCAAACACCATGAGTCAGTAAGAGTAAACATTTACAGGATGAGTTAGGAGAGGTATGAATATGTATTTCTAGTTGATAACTCAAAAAGTACATCCCCCTACAAGTTATTTACATTATTTTTTATAAAACATTTATTGTATAAAGCGCAGAGGATAGCTTTCTATTCATGTTATCATCAATGTAGCATGGAACAATGTCTGTGTCAAGCACTTAATATAACTAAATTAACTTGAATTTGTGAAACTGAAAAATTTACCTATAGCGTATAAAATGTACAATAATAAGAGCTTTTAATTGAGATATCATTGAATTCTCTTACCATTAGATCTTTTGGAAAAATGTAGACGTAGTGTAGGTACTTTTTCCAAAAAGGACGACGCGTTGTAATCCTTTATCTCTTGTTTGAGCTTTCTTTCTTCTTCTTCTTCTTTCCAGCCGTTTTCAATCCACTGGGTATCTTTCCAGCGGTTGCGATCTTATGCAGCATTGTACCAGTTTAGTTTCGCTGTTCTTGTGATGTCGTCAATTTATCTTACTTGTGGTCTTCCTAGTCATCCACATCAGAGAAACTACTCTACATATAACATCTTGTCACTTTGGTTCTTTTCCTGATTCACATCTTCGTCTTATTGTCCTTTAAGGTTATTCCAAGTGTTTTCCTTCCTATTGCTCTTTGGTTTACTTTGAGTTTATCTACGAGTGCTTGCTACTGTCTTTGTTGCCCTATTTATGTCGTATACCATATATCTTATTTTTTCTTTAAATTTTTGCCGACGATGTTAACAATGTCTTCCGCCTATCTTAGATGGTTCAGGTGTTTTCCAATTATGTTTAGATCTCTGTTATTCCAATTTATTCACTTGAATACATCTTCCAAAACAAGGATGAAAAGTTATGGTGACATAGTGGCGTCATGTCGGACCCCTCTTGCTAGTTTCACTCCCGATTTCTGTTGCAGGCGCACTTCTCATTTTCTGTCCTGAAGGGTGCCTGTTCCTGGCTGTTACGAACCTACTTTGGGGTCAACCAATTTATAAAGATTCAAGAGTTTTGGTTCTTGACTGATTTGTTGTAAACCCTATATACTATTAAATGAAAGTGTCTTTTCTACAATGTAATAACAACTAATTTTTTGTATGGGCGCCTTTTTTCTTAATGGCTATATGGACATTATTTTTTAGTTGGATGTTAGAGCTTTTTTTGTGTAATTTAGTAGAATTTCTTTTTCCATTCATTCATACTACCGTCCCCCCCATCCTCGGAACCGCTTTCGCATTACTTCAGGGGGTGCGAGCGTCCCTTACACACTAACCATTCATTCAACATGCACCCTAAACTTAACTAAGTGAAATATGGTCGCCTCAGCGGGGTTCGACCACGCAGCCTATCAGACCGCATTTTATTGTGACCTCGATTGACGACGCGTATTCGCACTGCCCCGCCGAGGTCGCTAGTTTCGTAGAGCTTGGTTTGTCCTAATTTTTTTATTTTTATCGAAAATGTCTTTATGTAACTCTATTAAATGTTTTGCAACTGAAAATAAAATAATATTATCTGCCAAAATATAAAAATAAACATGCAATTTAACAATATTGTCGATCAGGGAAATGTGGCAAAACTGAAATAATAGTTCTAGAGAGGAAAAACCGAACCATGTAATGGTATACCTATACACAGTTTTTTAAGGCGGAACAGAAAATAAATAGGTTTTGGCATTGTTAAACGGACTGTAATATATATACTAGTAAATCCAACTAAAATTTCCAAGCAAACGGATAATAATGCACATAGTTGCGAGGGTAACGACATTATTTTGGGAACATCTTTCATCTTCATACCGTGTCTAAATAATTTTTAAATAAATATCATGATATTGCAGTTCGATCTCGTAGAAGCAATAACTGGTTTAAATATATGCATTTATTTTAAAATCATCCTGTACACGTTGTGCTCTTATATACTAACTTATAATGCATGTATCGTTTTTCACAAAGAATATGTGATGATAAATCAAATGTACATATGTACTGTTGTTATTGTGGTGTAATAATAGCTCAGTTGGCTGAGCTCTCGCTTTCTGAGCAAACCGTTGCATATGGTTTGGGTTCGATTCCTCAACATTACTTTGTATGGTATAGCAATCTTGTGCTGCAATTCACTACATTCAAACACCTTCTCTGGAAATTCTATCTTTCGGATTCGACGTTCAACTATAGGTGAAAAATACACAACAGAGAAATAAAATCCAACTAAACAATAGTTGACATATGAAAATATCAAATTCATAAAAAAAACTTTATAAGCTTACAATTAATTTTTGTAATTGCAAAATTTAAAAAAACATCTATATTTTGGGAAGTTCGATATCGCCATTCATAAAAAGCTAAGTAGTTAGATATTTTGCAGAAGAAATTAAATAAAAATCTTTCGAAACAAGTGTCCAAATTCCACTACTGCCCATATTCATTAGATTTCCTGTAAAAATGTCTAATCCTGGTTTTGCTGTTATAAATAACTGCTAAATAATTACCGCAATTTGTGGCATGCCAAATTACTTGTCTTGAAAAAAACATTTCGGTGTTTTGTCTGACGTGTTTGTAAAATGGTTGTGTTTCACTAAACTTAAATTGGCATTTTCCTTTCCCAAACCCTTTTGTAATTACAATATAATTTAAATTTTGAGATTAGTTTCATTAAATTTTAATTAATTCCGCGAACTGGTATCTTATAATCCTTTAAAATAAGAGATTAACGTTTAGGATTATTTTAATATTATACTCTTTCTGTTTTCATTTCTTTTTAAAAAAAGATTACTTAATTCTTCTTTTAGGTGGCACACGAGCGATTGGGGGCCGTGTTCAGCGAGCTGTGGAGGTGGTTCTCGACTACGGCAAGTTTCATGTGTAGAAGATACGAAAAATAACACAAAAGTAAAGGTAAGGCACGTTTCATCGACCATGGTAAAATAAAACAGAAGTTTTCTCATTGTTAGTCTTCTTCGAAGCATTAAACCTGCGTTTATTTTGCGTACACAGCCTTTTAGAATTGCCTGAAGCTGTTAACCGGATCCGATTTAAACAAATTCAAGATACTTATGCAGGACATTCCAAAGATTATTACTATTGCCTTCAATACGTCCTGTACTTCGTGACTAGCTAGTTTACTTAATAACTAGTATCCTGCTGTAGGAATGTAATTTTAATTTTTGTTATTGCTGTTCTGCGGTACCGTGAAACATAGGGTTGTTACATCTTATATCCATTTTTCGAAAACGATCAACATTTGCATTTGACTAATGTAAGTTTCGGTTATTGTACGTTAAAGGTCGTAGATCTATCTAACCACCATTTAAGTAAAAATGTATTCAAATAAGTTATTTATTAAAGAGGATACAACTTAATCCAATATTAAGGTTTTTTTTAAATGTCTAAATACTGGGCCTTATTAGAATTTTTTAAATGAAAATACCCATAACACCCACGCATCTAACAATTCTCTCAGAATTAATTCTGTGGTAAATAATACACAATGGTTTATATTTGACTTGCCAGGGCAATATTTTCGTTATTTGCGGAAATAACTGAAATGAAAGTTATACACAAACACGATATCTTGTTAGCGAATAATACACAAATAAAACGTTTAGTGTGGTTAGTTGTTCAAAACATCATCGTCAAAAATTCAAATATCTGTAATTTGCGCAGATTCAACAACATGTGTCGCTAAATAGTTAGCACGAAAACTATGTGAATATAGAGTTTGGACATTGATTTCATCGATTGATAATATTATCAAAATAATTTAATATTTAAAGTTTGGGAATTAAGATGACAATTGTCAGAAACGCATGTGTTGCTGATCGTTTCCTATAGTAGCTGGGTTTTACCATTGATTTTGGAGAAATTAAGTGCCTACAATACTACAATTCGTTGCAATATTGCCAAGTTTCTCATTCTCTTATACCACCATACCTTAAAATAGGTGTGTGGTGGAAGATCAATTGACAGAGCAAGGGCTTTCCTGGCAAAACGTTAATTATGGTTTCAGTTCTATTCCCCATGATTACTATTGACTTCGGCTAATAAGATCGCATGCGACAAGAATCGAGCCTAATGCATCCTTCCGGGAAAATATTTGACACAGAGATCCCTGCAATACGATTCTGCATAAAAGCATTTCTTCCGCATTGAGAATATGCTGCACTAAATTACAGTACAAAATAATTCAGCAATGATAACAAATGCAAGACTGTCTATAACTGATTGTTTTTATAATTATTAACCGTCATTTTTTATTTATTGCTATTAAATTGAATATGCACTTGCGCTTATCGCTTCTCACCCCAAAATCATTCTCACATTGCCAACATCTTTTATAGAGTTAGCTGCTGCTAATTTTAGTCGTTCCATTATATATAAATAATAGAGCGTTCTTCTTGTCTCATGTGTTTTATTTTTCTTATTATTTTGCCCTCCAACTGCAGTGGTTGGACTATCAACCGAAATTTGTTTGTATTGTTCGGCGTTTCCTCCAACGAAAACCAATTTACGTTAGAACCTTCAATAGCGAACTTACCTTTCCCTTCATGGAAAGTTTATTTATTCCTTTACAACGGGCATTGGTTTTCCTTTTTGCCTTAGGGACTATTTTTTCTTTTACTTAAAAGTTTTGAACGTTTTCCCTGATAATTCGGCATCAAAATCATCCATATCAACGTTTCGCTTTTCGGGACATTTTCTCTATTTACTGGAACTATGTAAACGGGTTTTGGTATTTTCTTCAGCTCGTTCTCTCTGCTCTGCCTTTTCTTTTCTTATTCTACAAATTGTTGTTTGCGATACTCCACTACACTGTGCTGCTTTTAAGACGACTTTAATCAGGGAGATGCAAAATATCTTTGTTTCCACTTCCATACCACAATAATGTATACCTTGCCGATTAATTCGCATTCGTTTTCAGAATTGTTCTTCCATGGGTAGTTACTTCAGTTATAATGAAAAATGTTACAGAAGTTCACGAAACAGCACACACTAACAACAGCAACACACAGTATTAATAACCATAACAAACACAATATTAATAACAGTAACTAACAAAACCCCCGATAATTTTCTTTTTAATTGTGAGGTTATGTTAAGAATTCACCTGCCGGTCTGCTCTCCTATTTTGCAATACTTTTTTCGTGTGTTAACACTTCACAATGTTCTGCTTTTTTCAGTGACACTTTCACGTCTCTTTACACCAGCTCAAATGATTTGGTCCTCTTGAGCCTTCTCACTAGATCTGTACGTGGTCATGAAGCCTGATCTCGTGCAATTTATTGTTGTTTCTTTGAAGCTGTAACTTTATTACTATTTGCTTCAAGTTTTATTAATCTCTCAGATATTGATTTTATTATTTTTTCTGGCCCTCGAATTTTTTCCTCTTGTTCAAGTTTGTGACAGCTGGTTTTCGAAACTTCTGTTTTCTGTAAACTTTCCTCCTTTTCTTTAGTCTTTGATAGTGATAGGAATGCATTTGTGTCCTATCTGCACAGTGGTTTATTTTCTGTTTTCTTTTCTTTTGTGTTATTTTGGTTGGTTTTGGTTGCTTCGTTTCTTATCTCTTGCATCCGTTTGGCTACTTGGGCTTCACCACAGTTGGCACATTTTGGTTTGCTGTTTTCATTCATTTTGCATTCTTTTGTGTTGTGTTTTCCAGCACATTTCACGCATATTGATTCTCTGTTGCAGAATCTTTGGGTGTGGCCAGAAGTTTGGCATTTCCTGCATTGGGAGACTATTTCTGATTTTCTTAAAGGTTCTATTTCAATTTTCATGCCTTTTATCTCGTATATTTTTTTAACGTCTTCGTCATTTCTGAAGCTTAGCATAAATAGCAGGAGGGGTGTCTCTCCTTTTGTCAGAAGAATATTAATGGCTTCTATTATTTTATATCCTTAGCGATATAAATCTATGTTTTCTAGAGCGCATGACGGGTGCCGTTTTTCCGCCATGGCTTTTACGTTTCTTGTTTGTTTATTTTCGTATGCACGCCAAAAGTGCTTTTTTTCATTTATTAAGTTTTTCAGACGTCTATATTCTTCTGCAGACTCTATGTTTATTTTTACTTGCTTGTTATTCATGATAACTGCTTGAAATATAATCTTTTCTGTCTTTAGTTCGCATTGTAATGCATCATAGTTTTTAATTTGACTCAAAGCAATTGGCGACGGTTTTAGTATTTTTACTGGATTTTCTTTTTGTGGTGGTTCAGCTTCTTGCTGTTGTAGTGGTGACGCGTCCGGCGATGTAGTCAGTTTTCTTTTTTGTTCTTTATCTTCTTCTTTGTGCGTTTCTGTGATGAGTTTTTCTTCATCGGTGTAATATTCTTTTTCTAGTTGTTGGGGTTTTTGTAGCACTGTGCACTTGGGACTAATTTCTGTTGATTTCTCTTATTTATTCCTACTTGCATTTTCGCTACTTGCTGCTGTAATAGGAAAACATTTTGTTTCAATTTAATTCTTGCATTTTTCTCTTTTTACCAAGTATTATATAAAGTAATTTCGTTTGGGGTTTCTATTATAATTTTAATTTTTTCTTGCTTGTCTGCCGTTGCATAAGTGGCGTTGGGGGTCCTTAATATCATAATCTTCGACACCTAACACCTGGTGTGTAGGTTTTCGCTGCGTCTGCATCCCCCTAGTAGGCCGGGCGATAACCCACTAACGCTCGCTTTTCTGTAGTGTTGCACTCTACTGGAGGACGGTCGAACACGTCCTTACTCTTCGAAATTCACTACTCGATACTAATAATCCAAAAAATTGCTAAATTTGCTTCAGCACGGAACATGTCAAAGCATGTCAACATACAAATAAAATGTTAACACTATTGTTTAGTCATCTCGGTTATATTAGGAAATGCTTTCAAATCAGGTAGTAGAAGTTACACGTTTGTTTCATGTTTACGTTTCCGTATAAGAAATGAAAACCCCTTACTCAGACCCCCCATGCCATCTCGTCAGTCAATGACAATAAATACAACAATGTATAAAAATCTTCTGCTGCAAGGGACCATTTTATATTGTCGTCGCTTCACAATCGTACATGAAGGGACTGGCGCAAGGGGGTTTTACTTCTTGGAAGAAAACGTAATAATGAGCAGTGTAGTACCTGCTTTGAAAACCTACAACCTACCTCTAGCAGACTCTCCAAGTGGAACAAATGCTTTTATACTGCATTAGGTAGCCGAATTTTCTCGGAAGGACACCGTTAACTGCTTTTCGCCATCATGCACGCTCGTCAGGCGACGACAATACTTAATCAATGTTACTCAACCTGTTTTTTAAAGAGAGCCCACATATCAAAACCAGTTTCTGGACCCCATAAAAAGTTTCATTTGAAAGTTTTATAGTTGGTGAATTTCCAGCAAGAAAGTAAGTATTTATTTATTGCTTCTCGAAGGACCATTAACGTTGTAGACTAATGAAATGCTACGAAATATATAACAGAAAACATTTAATTTATAAGACCAATATTTACAAATTTTGCTAGTTTCCTGCTAATTTAATACTAATACTTTCTTAAAAACCATCTTATGGGGTAAGCATCTCCTACTCTTGTACCACCCCATAGCGGGGGGTGCTCTGGTAGGGGGTGTGACTGTTGTGTTGCCTATATGGCGGTAACAATAATATTAGAGTAGAGCTTTTATGTGAAGAGTAGCGTTCGAAAGAATTTTTCCAATTTCCTTGCGTGCGTTTTGAAGGTAAGGCATGATGTCGACCAATGAACATTTTCCAGTCTACCCTTATTGCCTTCTGCCATAAATAATTAGTTTATATATACATATATTAAATTTGAAACGTTGTAATCGTCGTTCGAACTGCAATTTCTTTAATTTTACCGCTGAACTATTATTTAAATTCTGGGAACACCATCCGTAAATATAACAAATAATAACAAATATTAATCGCAGCCAGACTTAATGAAAACCATTTGCTATAAAACTATTGACTTTTAGAACCCCTTTAATAAAATTAGATTACAATTATTGTACTTCAACAACAGTTTTATCTTTAAAAAATGTGTAATTATCCAACATCGTAATCAGAAAATTTATATTAAAACCACCATTGTAAGCACTTTTGCTCTAAAATGCACTACCAATCTACTAAGCAGTATAAATTCGCATATAGAAGTTTTTAAATCATTTTAAAAAGAGCCTTAGGAATGTTTCATCTGTTAAATGCCGTTTGAATGTCCCTGAAAAGTAAAGCCATGGATTAATTTTATTTTTAGCTATAACACAAATATTTGTGTAAATCCTAATCGCATTGCTATAGGGCGTTTTGAAAAATATTTATCACCACCTAAATGCCGAAAATTTATCGTTATACCTCACACCCTTTAAGGAAGATTATATTAGGAAGGAACAAATATGTGAAATATGTGCACGATTAATTTCGACAGTGAAACGTCAGTTTAGGTGCGCATTTAAAATCTGCACACAATTTAGCTATAATATTTGAAAGTAGCCTTACAAAGCGTAGCCCACTGGTTCAACTTGTTGTACTTTAATAACTTATTCAACAAATTATCCTAATATAGAGAATCTTGTACAAAAAATCATTGTTTGTAAATCTTTAGCATAACAATAACATGTAGACTGAGTAAATAATTCGTATATTTCACGTATAAAAGTATAAAAATTCCACTTCTTGCAGGCATAATTTAAAATAAGAATATAGAAAGTAAATGTATTTCTTAAACTAATATTTACCGTGAAAAAGTTTAAAAATTCAGATTATATACAAATACCACTTTATATACGCGACAACTAATAAAATCTTTCTTGTCCTTTAACTCAAATAAATTAGTGCAAGCCATACAAAACAGAAGCTTCTCCAGTGCTTAACAAAATTTCCGGGAGAAAAGTTTGAATTAGTAAAACGTAACCACTGAGTTAACAGACAGCAATTAATACTTGAAAGCTTCTAAATGTTTTTGGATTAATAAAGGCGCATTTAAAGTTTCTGTTAAGTTTGTGTTACTTAGAAGCTCTCCAATGTTTTAATGGCTTCTGTGCTTGCAGAGGCGATTTTACATTTACTAAAATTACCACTGTCAATATCTTAGGTACAGTGTTTTAAGTGAGAGTGAGGACGGCATTTGCAAGTTGAAAACTGGATCGAAAAATTATATTGCGCTGAAAATAATATACATCAAATAGTATTGAATCTGACTTATAATAAAAATAATTGCTCAAACGCTTTTGATGGGGCTATAGGGAACAATAAAACCGTTAGGTGGTGAAATTGGTCAATAAAGAGATCAAAAAGTTGTTCGAACTTCACGGATATTGCTTTCTTTGTATTTGCTGCAAACATTGTGCGGCTGGCCAACATCTAAAATATCTGCTTTTGTTGTACGCCAATTAGAAAGAGTTTGGTATAGCGAGTATCTATTTAAATTTTAAAAATGAAAATACATGATTACCTACATTTAAATTATATATGAATAACATAAATATCATAATTGTTAGAGATATGTCATTATCGGCGAACGCGAGACGACTTTCGCATTGTTCTTATTTGACTAGGAAATAGTTGGCATATGTTATTCCTGTTCCTTATTTATAAAAGGGCTTGTGCCTGTCACCTTTTCTTGTACCTTATTAAAATATACGCATTATCCAATATTGTATTTCTCGCACTAACGATAATAATATTCTTTACCATTGATTTCAGTGTTAAGGGCATACTACGCCGACCTGCCAATTCTAAATTAAATCTACCCCTTACCTGGGCAAACCATTATGTTCCTTTCTCTGTCCTACCGGGGATTATGCCCTTCTAGTTGAACGCTGGAAAGTAAACTGAAGACAATGGAAAAGACAATGCGTGTAGTATAAACAACATGAATTTCTTAGAAAATCTTGCTTTCGTACTAATTAAAAAAATTAGATAAATATTGACACTGGAATTATACGCATTAATTTTAAATACAACATAAACTTAGGTTGAGTTTATCGTATTTTTGCACTACCTCCTTTCATAATTTCCTGACTTTGATCTTAGATACCTTGTCTACTATTTAACCCTAGTTCTCCTACCAGAGGTACAGGTGGAATTTTCCATTAAAAAAAAAGTATTGTATTCTCAAGTTGGACCTTTTGGCATGGTTTTGTACATATGTCAGGTTTTCAGGCCTAACTGATTTTTAGGTATCTCAATTAAAAGTATTTTACCCCATAGACCAGGTACGGTGGTACATATGTACCTCCATACAAAATGTATGGAATTTGATTGAATGAAAGGATGTTTTGTATTTTTTTATTGCAGTTATTGTTATTTATACAATGTTCAAACATTTTATTGTGAAATAAATGTTATTTTTCACAAACATAAGAAAAAGTAAACAACAAAAATTTTAGTCGGACATGAAACATTCATACTTCACCCACTTTATGTGATCGGCGCAGACTGGCAACTTACGTTTGTGGCATGTATTACGGGATTTTCGTTTTTTTTTGTCATCTCCCGGCATCAAACACATTTTACAAAAGCCCTTTACGGTTTTATGACCTCTGTTGTCCACTTCAGGTGTATTTGGATTTACTGTTGCTGCGAATAATTGCACTCCCAGTATCTGTTCCATAGCATTCTTCATCAAAAATTGTTTGACGACGTTGGGCGTTGTGGAATGATCGACAATGCTTGGCCGGCACAATTCTTGTCCAAGGTTTTGTAGGAAATATCGGCGATAAACTTTTGTGATGGATGGATGTAGCTCCCTGTAAATAATACAGGCAGCAAGACCCATGACGTCAATCATGTTGAAGAACATGGCCAAAGGCCAACGCTTTGTCTTCCGGGTACATGTATAGTTACTCAACATCCTATCCATCACATCGACACCACCCTTGTCTGATTGCAGTAATGTACAATCTCCTCTTTGTCATGGACTGCCAGCATCCAAGTGCATACTTGATGTGAGGTACACAGCTTTATTTCGCTTTACCACGACAGACACAAGCGTACAATCCCTTCGAAAAGCATATTTCGCTGTTCCAATTGCATCCGATGTAACCGGTGTAATTTCCTTGGGGATGTTTGGCTTGTTGCACCGTAGCGTTCCGACTAAAGACAATTTGGAGCTGCACAAATGATTACTTAGAGCCAGTGAAAAAATTATCGGTAGTTACGTTTCGTCCCGAATTCAGTTGACTTGATGTTCGTCTGACCCTGTCCACCAGGAGGCTTTCCGGTGTAGATGTGGCCCTGCAACGGGTAGTCGTTTGAAGAGTTACATAGCCAAATAGCCTTTATTCCGTACTTGGCCGGTTTGCTAGGTATATACTGCGTAAATTTCGTACGGCCCCGATACGGGAACATTTGCTCATCCATTCTGTTGGATAATAAAGGGCCTTCAACCTCTGGTTCATCATATTCCACAGATCGGAAATTGGCGCAGCTTTATCCTCCAATTGTCGTTGCTGTCGGGTATACACATTGTCAAATCGGATAGCAAGCAGAATATGCATGAAACGATCTCTCCCCATGTCAGCTCTGAATATGGGTGACGACAGTGGGCTCCGCAGTTCTGGCAAACAAACAGCGTTCCATTTATTCACGCTAATCCAAAGCAGAATACCAACGAATGTGTCCAATTCTTGACTGGTAAATGGTTTCCATGTTCGCTGCTTTGCATTCGGATTTCTGGCGCTATAATCTGCGACTATTTGATTTCCTTTTCGATTCTTGTTGATAATTATTTGTCCTTTGATCTCATTAGTGAAAAGTAAATCAAATACATTCTTCCTCGACATCGGTGGTTGAACCGATTTATCGACATGACCTAAACAGAAGCAACACGAACTAAATTGTTTGCCATACATAAGCACCCATACACAACTAATATATATATATATATATATATAATATATGTATCAATTACCAGCTCGTGACATAATATGTAATGTTCTCCGCGCCTAACAACAGTCAACCCGTTTTAATATATAGGAAAGTTATTATTTCGAAGTTTGTTCAGGCAAGCCGACGCAGTACGGTTTTGAGTTTAAAATTTTGGTGGGATAGGGGATTCTAAAAGGCAGTTTCAGCAATTAAGTCATTGGGTTAAACATTGTCAACCTTGCCGGACGTTTATTGTGATAAGTGAATTTTTATTGAAATCGTTTGTCGATTGGGAATTAGTTTTCCGCTTTGAGCATCGCTTCACAAAGGAGCTTTTCCCATAGTTGTAAGGAAAGTCTCCAGGAAATTATTTTCCAATATAGAATTTACTCCGGTAAAGAATATTTGTTTTGGGATATGCCAGAGTCCTTCAATTGGTGAGTTTGTTATAGCCAGAAATCTTTGTCTTATCGTAATCTCCAGAACTTATTCCTAATCTCAAATACAATTTAAATAGGCAAAAAGTCATACATCGGGACTTCCAGAAAATTAAGACGCAGTAGAAATACTCTACATTCATACGTAGTGAGAAAGTTGACAAGCTGTCCTGGTCGAGTAACCTTGTGGGGTTTTTCCCGAACCGAGTGGACACCTGGATCTATCACTGGTGTATGGGCGAGCTGATTCCAGCGGATCAAGGGAAGTGCAATTTTCAAAAACTGTATAACCTTGTCTTATTGTTCACGATTTCGTGATATTTATTTAAGAATTAATTTTATTAATTGATTGGGGTCAACCATTGTGTCATTGGGATTTAATTGGGGGTTAAGTGTACCTAGGGGATACGATTGTAAAATTACATATTCCAATTTTACATACAGGAGATATACAGGGTACTCCAATAGGGGTTTGATATTGCGTTGTAAGGATTCACGTTTTATCGATATTTAGATAGTTGCTTACGCCCATTTTCGTGACGCGAAGGCCTTCGGAGTTGCGGGATGCGCTAAATATTTGCTAACATATGGTTGTACAGCGCAATACCGGTCCTACCAATTGTTTGAGTTTGCCAAGTTAATTTTCGTTATATTCCGGGAGAGTAACGTAAAATTGGGACTTCAATATTTTAGTTAAATTATTGTTCCACACAGAAATGGAAAATTGTGAATGAATTTTATTGATTTGTTAAGCAAACAGAGATTTGGTTGCAACTTGTGTTTTATTTGACTACGAATTATTTGAATTTAAGTCTACGTAAAGGATATATATCACTAAAGTAAAGGCAGGTGATTACTTTTCTTGAGGTCCGACTTCTCATTTACCACCTCGGACGATGCTAGAAAATTATAAGTCGGTGGCGCCTATTAATTATTTGTGTTGAACCTACTCCTTCTTCGATTGGGTTTCCGGGAATCTGGCATCTGTTATTGTGTAATTTGTCTACCTAAACAGTGGCGGAGTGATGAGGTTGTTTTTGTAAGTCAAACAATTTTTGTAAATTCTAAAGATTAAAGGCGTGACAAATATTTATTGGCTTCGATCGCGAGGTTGACGGGCGGAAAACCATTCCGTCAAATCAGAAGCAACATACATTGTAGCAGCTGGTGGTGTTTCATCAATTGTTTCTTCCTCATATTCGTTTACCTCCATGTCGGATCCTTCCATTTCTTTGTCTGATGCGTAATCGTTTTCCTGATCTGGTAACCATTCATCGTCGCCATCTAGAACAGCATTGCCAGGCGCAAAGTCATCGTCATCGTTTTCATAATCAAATCCAACTGCGCTTCGGTCACTTTGAACAAAACAAAACAAACCGATGAATTTATTTATTTTTTTTTAATTACTGCAATATTTACAACTAGCCATACGGCTAACAAGCAAATTTGTTCTTATATACTATGTTGACTAAGACATGACATGACATGAGAGGGGTAGTCGCCCAGTGGCGATCCCCCGTAATTATACTAATCCCTAGTTAGTAAGGTCTAATGTTTTTAGTCTATCCAAGCGTCGAGTGGTATTTACATTGTCTTATAAATTGAGCACTAACACATTGGAATGATTATGTATCCTGTTCACATAGTTTGTTGTGTATCTTTGGATTTCCTCTCTGATCCACGGAATTTTGAGATCTTCATGTAGTGTTTTGTTGCTGATGTACCATTCCGCGTTTGCTATAGTACGAAGGGTTTTGTTTTGAAACCTCTGAATTATTTCAATATTCGAAGATTTAGCTCAACCCCAAAGATGAATCGCGTATGTCCACACAGGAATTAGCACTGTTTTGTACACTAGCACTTTATTATTAAGCGATAATTTGGACTTCCGCCCTAGAAGCCAGTACATCTTTTTCATTCTTATGTCCAGTTCTTTCCTCTTTTTTATAATATGGGTTCTCCACGTTAGTCGCCGATCTAGATGCATACCAAGGTATTTTGCTTCTTCTTTAATTGGGATTTGTATGCCATTCAGCGAGACCGGGGGAGCGATGCTACGCTTTGTGGTGAATGTTATAGCTGTAGATTTGTTTTCATTAATTTTAATTCGCCACTTTTGTAACCATTTTTGCATGTTGTTGAGACAGTTTTGTAGGTTTGCCGATGCTAGTATAGGGTCTGAGTGAGATGATAGTACTGCGGTATCGTCCGCGAATGTGGCTATCACTACATTTTCGTCGCATGGGAGGTCTGCTGTGAAGATTTGGTATAAAGTTGGTCCCAGGACACTACCCTGTGGAACGCCCGCGTTAATTTTATGTAGACTAGACTGGCTTTCTTCGTACTTGACCTGATAATACCTTTCGTTTAGGTAGGATTTAATGAGAAGGTAGTATTGGTGTGGTAGAGACAATTTGATTTTGTATAATAGACCAGGGTGCCAGACACGGTCAAATGCCTGGCTCACATCTAGAAATACCGCTGCACAATATCTATGTTCTTCAAGATCCTTTTCTATAACGTCGACCACTCTGTGGATTTGTTCTAGTGTGGAGTATTTCCGTCTAAATCCAAATTGGTGCTGAGGGATTATCTCCTGTTTTTCTATTATGGGAGCCAATCTCTTCAGTATTAGCCTTTCTAGAACTTTTGATAGTATTGGCAACAATGTTATCGGCCTATATGAAGTAGCTTCGTGAGCGGGTTTGCCTGGTTTTTGAATTAAAATTATTTGGCCAAATTTCCACTGGATTGGAAAATACTGCATCCTTATAACGGCATTGAAAATTTGTATTATAGCCATTATCGCCTTATGGGGCAGTTCTTTTAATGGTTTGGCGGCAATAAGGTCATACCCTGGCGCTTTTTTGTTGTTTAAATTTTTGATTTCTGTTGTTACTTCTGCGGGTGTGAAGTGTTGTATTAGTGGGCTTAGTTGCAGTGGAGCATTTAGATAATTTAAGATCTCGTTTTCATCTTCAGGTGTAGCTACGGAGGGATGCGGTTGAAATATATTTGATAGGTGTTCCGCGAACAGCTCGGCTTTTTCTTCTCTTCCGATGAATTTATAAATTAAACCATTTAAAAAATGGATACATACTAATCAAAATTTAAAAATCCGTAAGCATTCCGGTAAATGGTCAAGCGGTTCAACTGATTCTTCACCACCTGCCATTATTATTCGTTTTGCTTGCAACATTTCACAAAAATAAATACGTCCTGAAGTTGCTACACACAAACACTTACTGACCGCAGAGCGGCTGCTATACATAGCTGACCTGGCGTCTTACGATGCCGTACATGTACCATCACAACCCAAACACGATTAAACATGCACGTCTACCACACAACGGTGATAGAACATCACATTTTAGTTTTGCTATGTTGTGTTCCATACAAGATACATGGGGTACAAACGCACCTCCAGTCGTAGAAATAAGAAAAAAATGTTGTCGGAGGACTAGGGTTAATAAAACGTCCGTTGAAAGATAGCCTATTAACGTAACCACGGTTATAATAGAAAATGCTAATTATAGCTTCTCTTGGGTTACTTCAGTAGCATCAAATTATATTGTTTTAATTTACTAACTGCAATTGATTAAATTTTGAATTCCAGGTGAACGAATTAAAATGCAGTGGTCGAAAACCTCGATTTCAAGAACCTTGCAACCAGATGATATGTCCAAAATGGCACACTTCTTCGTGGTCTGGGGTAAGTCTTAATAGCAATATTAATTTTACTTTTGTGAAGTTTTTGCTACGGTAATAGTGGTAATATTTTTGAATTGCCTGATTTCACATATGCAGTACAATAAACAAAAAAATATGCCTTCCACTATGCCTGTTGTGTTTTTTATAATTGATTACTATTTCCCTATTTACATAAAATTACAATCCTTGTCAATTATTGTAATTATGAGAATGTATTTAGATTGCTAAGGTATATAACGTTATACATTCTTATTCTTACTAGTTGTGACGTAAGTAAGAAGTCGTGATTTTTGAAAGTAAAACCATTATTATTGTTACCAGAAATGCTGCTAATTCGTGTTACTGATTGTTATAACTAATAATAAAACAATATACCGAACTCTGTACTTATGCTTATTCGGAAATTATGAGCAAATTAAATATTCCCGCATAATGAGTAACGTATTGCATTTGGTGCATTGTGGGGGAGCTCTAGTGGTTGATGAGCTAGCCACACGTCACTTTACCGTGGCTCTGTCAGTGTAATCCGTTGTATAACAAAGCGCTCAAAAAAACTGCGATTGACAATTCCTTCAAGTGCTGAAATTTTCTTTCAAATATGCGAGGTTTATGGTTCAGGCATTATAAGTGAAGAAAATGTCCGTTACAGGTTTAGGAATTTCACAGTAGTTCGAAAAAATCAAAAAGTTATACACAACCGGATCTTTAAAAAGTGCGAATCGGCTATGGGGCGTACACAGTTTGGATTTAAAGAATGGATGGGAACTCGAGAAGGCCTATTTAGCATTCAAGTGCTAGTTCAATACTGTAGAGACGTGCACAAAGATATCTTTTTATGTTTTATTGACTATGCAAAAGCGTTCGATCGAGTCCAACACGACAAGCTAATGGATGTACTACAAAATTTGGACATCGACACTAGAGATATATGGTGCATTGAAATCTTCTATTGGCAACAAACTACAAAGGTACGAACGAAATATATAACTACCGCAGAACTAAAAATACTCAGAGGCATTAGACAAGGTTGTGTCCTGTCCCCTCTATTATTTTCATACAGGGAATTTTTCTTTTTGGTATACATTGCCTGTGTATACTTTTAGAAAGAACGCGTCAGTTACGCCTATAGTGTAGGCAACCAACTATATCCATAACTAAGAAACGGAAGCTAACGTCACTGTAGTTGTGAATTATTTGAGTATAAAGGTTATGTCGATGCAGTGTTTATATTAAATAAGTATTTCACCCTGTATATAGGACGCACATGATGACTTATTTGTTAAATACAAAAATCGAAGGGTGATGTATCTGTAAGGTTTGTGAACATTGTACTTCCTTTATACAACAGAAATACATCAGCGGCAAGGTGGTGTAATGGTCAGCATAGTTGCCTTCCAAGCAGTTGATCCGGGTTCGATTCCCGGCCATCGCAGACTTTTGTTTAATTATTATTTTTCATTATAACTATTAATTATGATTTCTTCAACGTAGAATAAAATATTTAATTTCATTTCTTCGGTTAAAACGTTATTACTTTTAGTAATTTTATGGGAATTTATTACGCATTCCTCTCATTTAAATTTTCTAACAATTGTTTGTATGGTTGGAATACAAGGAATAAGTCTTTCTGGATATTTTAGTGAAAATAAGTCTCTCACAGTCCTAAGCTGTTTCCATTCTGATACCACATTAGAATTTCCACTTTTTTGTCTTTACTGTACATGGTTGTATAAAAAACTCAAGAAGACACTAAATAAAGGCTAATTTAATTCTTGAACCATGAATTAATTTGATTGTGTTGGCCACAGCATGCTTTAGTTGTCTGTATAGTTGGCTGCCTACACAATAGGCGTAATTGACGCGTTCTTCTTAAAAGTATACATAGGCAATGTATACTAAAAAGAAAAATTCCCTGTATATTCTGAACACATATTTAAAGAAGCAATCGGTACTTTCAACAAGATCATTAAAGTCAATGGAGTATTTATAAGCAATATACGATCTGCGGATGACACAACACTCATCGCTGATAACCTAGATGACCTTCAACACCTAGTAGATAAAGTTAACCTACACAGTAAAGAATTTAGATTCAAAATGAACATCAGCCAAACCAAGTTCATGATTGTAAGCAGAAGCAGAAAAGGATATGACACAGCCCAATGCGCGCATAGAACGAGTACGTATCTTTAAATATCTCGGTTGCTGGCTTCATGAAGAATGAGGTTCTGACAAAGAAATCAAATGTCGCATCGAGACGGCCTCGTAATGCCTTCTGTAAATACAACAAAATACTGAAGTAAAGTGTTATGTATGGTCTGTATTATTGTATGGCATGGAATCATGGACACTAAAGAGCGTGACTATGTATAGGCTTGAAGCGTTCGAAACGTGGACCTACGGACGTCTCTTAAAAATCCCCTGGACGAACCATGTTTCAAACCAAAAGGTTTTGCAAAGGCTGCAAAAAGAACATGAACTATTTCTGACTATCAAACGTCGGCAAATCCCTTACTTCGGTCATATAATGCGAGGATCTAAATATGAACTGCCTCTGGCTCATTATCCAAGGTAAAAATTGAAGGGAAACGCGGCTTGGATAGAAAACAGATATCATGGTGGAAAATATGAGAAACTGGACCGGTGTAAAAACGTTTGGGGACCTAGTACACATGAAAACGTGCTTTCTAATATTACTTAGACTACTCTTTCATGTGATCGCTAACATCCAAAAAATTGATAGGCAGTAAAAGAAGAAGAACGAAGTACAACTTTTATGACAATGCACCTTCGGCTTAATCATCTGAATATGTCTCTTACTATATGCTTTTCAGTTGAGTTATGTGTTAGTTGTTTTTATGTTATGTCTATATTCTAGTTTTGTTTATAAGGGTAACATTCGAATGAATACTACGGCAATACTTATTATTATTATTATGAATTGCTATTGCAACAGCCTTTTGAATAAATTTTGCATTTTAAACATGGGACGAAATCGGTTGACGATTACGACCATTTGTAATGCTGAAAACGTACAACAGGTCAAGCACGTAGATAAGCGCTTCTACATCGAGCGTATGAGGCATTTGAGCAAGAATACAAAACGGGAACGTCTGGACACAGAATTGGTTCCTAGATCAGGACAATGCACCAACACACACCGTGCATTTAAGAAATCCCACTTCAACTTTCAGATTGACGCAAAATGAATACTGGGGTATACGTTTGAGAACCAAGCGAATGATGTCAGCTAAAATAAGTACAATTACAAATATGCATGCATCTATTTTTTCCTTCTTCCTACTTCAGAAAGTCAAACAGGTAGCAGCATTTACACGGGAAGCCATTTGAAAAAAATATTTTCTTTCGTATTTATTAAGTACGCAGTAGTTATTTTATTAGGTGATAAACATTTTGCTTAATCTACGCAAATTTTGTTATTTGCATGGTAGGAATAAACTCGTTAGGCAAAATAGTTCATTAATGGTATTAAAATGAAAACATAAAGATAACGCTGGTAACACCCCGCTGCATTTGCTGGCAGATAAGTAAATTTAGCTAAACCGTTTAAAATATACAGTAGCTTAGTATTTTATTACCATCATAATCGACATTTTGTTATCTTTATAGCCTTTATAAATACCTATTGTTTAATAAACCATAAAATATAAAATATTTTAACTCTACTAAATTAATACGAATACTTAGGCTCGTATGAGAATTTGTTTGCCTACTACCAATTACCAATTTTTAATAATGGCGTAATCACAAACTATGAATAAATTCAAATTTAGTAAGTTACCAATTTCATATTAATCTATCATTTGCAATA